>JBCEWC010021641.1:0-10379 GCA_038996855.1 Solanum aculeatissimum | reverse complement strand
TAGGATTCTATATACTATTGTTATTCCTATTCCTATTCTAAGTAGGATTGTATTTACCTATTCCTATTCTAACAGCCATGATATACCCTTCAATTTTGTCATTTAGAACTAATATACCCCCCCCCCCCCCAAATTACAAAAGTGGCTCACATATACCCTACTGTTATAGAAAAGTAGGGCACATATACCCTTTTTATCTAACAGAAGTGAAAAAAATAATTTTAAATTTTCAAAATTCATATAGAGGTATATTGTACCCTTTTTACACATGATTTTTTTAAAACAATTTTTATTATCACCATTTTTTTTGCCTTTTTTTATTTGAGTTTCTTATTTGATTTTATTTTTTCTTTCATTCTTTAGCATAAAAATCCAAAAAATGGGTAGTAGCTAGTGGTGATGGTGATTGAAAGAGAGATTAGTAGTTGTTGATCGTGTTGGCTGGTAGTGGCACTAATAAGCTAATAACTGTGGTGAACGATAGTTATAGCTTATAGTGGTGGTGAATGATGACAATGGTCGGCAATATGCATTGGTGGCTGATGGTGATAAGTGATTGGTGGTGATGATTGTAAATATTGGTTAATGGTGGTGACAACTGACTGTGAAGATTGGCACCAGTGGTGATGGGTGATGGTAATTGATAATGGTGGGTGGCGGTGAAAGAGGATGGTACTGTCTTTATAGAAATCCTTGATAAGGCATCTTCACAATATAGAGGCAAGGCTGCATACACACCATCCTCCCCAAACCTCACTTGTGGGATTACATTAAGATAGATATGAACAATTAAGATTAAGACCTAAAAACAAAGACTTAACGATAGAGATCTGAATGATCGACATTAATACAATTAAGTGCAAACAAATGAGTCTTATTATTTGAAATTTCACAATAGTGTTGTATAATAATGTTTGCTCTATTTCCTTTTATTTTATATCTGATTTTATGGGAATTATCGAGGTATCATCAGAGTTTTAACTTCCGTTTGATTCTGTCTAATTGTTGATTTCAGGCCCAAAAAGCAGAAAGGGAGGCCACAGATCTTAAAGGTACAATGAGAAAGAGGATGGAATTCCTTGATATGGATTGAAGTTTCTTGCTCATATCAGGTTCAGCTAGGAATCATGCCATGCCTTCTGCAAATATTATCGCGGTTGTTGGTGGTGGCAAAAAGTTACTACGATTTGGTTTCTCTTTCCTCACTGGCTGTACCTTGTATCTGTAATTGTTCATTGTAACATCTACAGTACATGACTGCTGCTGTCGGGAATAGAGTTGCTATTATGTCTCCTCTGTTAGATGTTTCGAGTATGGTTGGTCTGTTCATCTTGCTGGTTGTACAGGTACTTGACCTGTTGATGGTATGGAGAATGCTAGACTACAAACAATGGTAAAAGTGATCTAATATTCTTTCACTGGTATGGAAGAATGTAAACTTCTATGGTTAATTGTATAGACTGAAATATGGATTGTGCATTTTATCGCGTTGAAAAGACAGTATATTTTGTTTGTTTTCTGTGTCAATTGTTATTACGTTGCTTCAGAACTCGGGGCAAGGCTACACACTATTCTCCCAAACCCCACTTATAGGATTACGTCTGTTGTGCTGTTGTAGTTGTTGCAATTGGCGTTGTGCTGTTGTAGTTGTTGCAATTGGTGGTGTGCTGTTGTAGTTGTTGCAATTGGTGGTGTGATCTTTTCGAAGCAAGATAATTAATTTTGATTACAAGAACAAGAAAAAGATTTCAGTTAAAAGGATAAAAGAATTAGATTTATTTCAGTTCAAATTTTGCCAAAATATTTAGTTGCATTGAATAATTGTATTATATTTTATTCATCATGATTAAATATTCTTTTTGGAGGGGTTGATTTTGTCGAGGATATAAATAGAACATTCAAAGACGTGGTCCATTTCCAATTCAATTCTAGACTTTCTAAGTCGTCAAATTTCTTAATTATCAGGCTTAACTCATTCAAAATATTGAAGCCAAACAACGAAGTTGATTGACCAGAACAAAGTCCAGTAACACATAATTGACTAGTCAATACCTTCCTATTCATTTGACTTCGAAGGATGGCTCTTAATTCCCTCATGTTTTTTATAACCCAGACGTTCGACCTATTCTTTTTGCATCTCAACTAATTTTATAGAATACACGTCACCAAATTTTACTATGATAATATACTATAATTGTATCTCATGAAGTGTTTATTTATTCCCCAAATCTACAACAAGCTAGGGGAAAATTCTGTGTCACTCAATTTGACTTGTTCCTTCAAAATTTCCCTGTATACATTTGAATCTTTGTAGACCATTATACCTCTTCAAATTGGCGGCTGAAGACAAACTTAGATCATTTCAAAAACATGTTATGGTAACGCAGGAAAGACCAGTTAGAAGGTCACCTTCTTAGGCTAAAAAAATACATCATGGAATGGAAAAGAATTGAACATTACAATTCTATAGATGGAGGTCCATTCAAGATTCGAAATTTATGAGTTTCTACGACAACCTGGTTTACAGTTGAATATGTGTAGATATTTTAGTGGATTTCTTAATACATGTATGGTCGGGATAAAAGCTACAGGATCAACATGAACCCACAGTAAAAGGGTACAACTAAATAAAAAACTCCAATAGTTCTGTATGGTGCTTTACCAAATACATGAGCAAATTGTCATGCTTCAAGAACTTCAGTGTTATAGTTGGAAAATCATGAAGAACTGTTCTCATTTTGCTTATAAAATCCGCAACTTGTAAGCAGTAAGAATAAGTCAAAGGAAAAACTATACAACAACAACATGTCCAGTGTAATCCCATAAGTGGGGTTTAAGGAGTCTCTGTGTTATAAGAGGTTGTTTTCGATAGACCCTCGGCTCAGAAGAAGCAAGGGAAATACTAATAAATTATGATATTGTTAGTGGAATTTGAAATCAAGTTTGAACCAAAGTATTCAGTTGTTAAAGTTGCTGCCTTCAATGTTCAGATTATATTAAGCACCTGATAAGAGGCATGGGCTTAGAGGGTGACCTCCAAGGATAAACGAAACTCTGTACTCATGATTTTGATGGCTCATAAATTTCTGAGTAAAAACCAAATGCACCAATTCAGGTATGGACAAAATGAAACAAAATCTAACATATGGAAGAAAATACAACAACACCGCGCGCTTACAGGGAAGAAGCATTTAGGCAGAGGCGGAGACTATCATAGATACAGCCGATCTTCCCAAAATTTTCTGCTTTGCACGACAATACATGAACTTCATGTAAACTTTAACCGAACCTCAGCTCCTCCTAAATGGCTCCACAAAAAAATTCAAAGAATGTCCTAAGATTCTAATTAGTGAAACTTATATCCTTTCACTGAGATCTTCTTCTTATATGTTGTGAAACTTGGTACCCCTCGAAGAAATCCAAGACAGCAGTCTCAATGTCCTCACCAGAATACTTAATATAATTTTCCGGATGCCTCCCACTCTCAATATGACTCCTGAACCTTCCGAGAAATGATCTATAAGCTGGGATCAACTTCTCAGATACAGAAATACGCAGCTCCTCCCGGAGCTGGATATCCGGTATCAACCAGGTGGACTGAATCCTATGTACCTCTTCAAACATAGCATTGAAGGTCTTAAACCGCTCTCTCAACACACTCTTAGACACCCCAGATGAAAAACTGCCTTTAACATGTAAACCCTCATCGCGCAAACAATGCAAAACATTCACCCAGGTTGATCTCTGGTAGTTTGTAGCTGCTTGCCTGAATTTCCCTGTTAATTTCCTTAAACAATCATCCCCTACCATTTCCCTTAGTTCGGGTGACCCTTTAATCTTCTGAACAATATAATGTACATTGTTCATCATAAATATATGTGCCAATGAAGTATCTCTATAGCACTTAGACTTACCTTCCAAATTGAACTGCAAAATCACAGCAATCCAGATCAAATGAAGCGCCAATGGGGTCTGTGATTCTAGCTCCGTAAAATCCATATCAGGAGTGTTAGGATCACTCGAATACCTTGACCCTGTTGATGGCTTTGAGACGATCAATTCAGACATGGTCTGTTTGTAGTCTGAGATTAAACTTATGTAGTTCATTACATACCTAGTCAAGGGATGAATTGTCCCTCCAGGTACAGGAACCTTGGAAGGTTCTCGAAGCACTGCATTTTCAAATTCAGATAATATCCCTCTTGCAGCCTCCGCTAACCTAGATAGTATCTCTACAGCTTGAATCCTAATTGACTCCGAAGATTTTGAATCGAAAACCTTCTCAATGTCCACTAGTAAATCCGATAAAGCATCATGAAGATCCAATATCTTAAACAACTTCTCCGGTGATCGACGACTAATGCTAATGGCTTCAGCAAAATTGAATAGCTGAATAGCTGGACCTTTGATGGTCTCCATGAAACAAGCATCGTCCGTTGCAGTGCCTAAACCGTCGAAGATATGCTCACAGAGTTTCTTCTCACTAGCGAAAAGTATCCGAACGCATACTTTTGCAGCTCGTATCCACCGCCGGATCTTCGTTTCTAGAGTTTCCCATTCTAATCTCTGGATATCTCCGATGCTCAGCTTCTCTATTCCAAGTTTGCGGAAACTCGAGTCCACTGCAGACTTGCGTACACTGCCATACACCTGAATACACTCCCGGAGATATCCGGCGAGAATCATCCGCTCGGCGATGCATCGGAGATCGTAAATTGCATCAGAAGGCATTAGATCGATTTCACGAATGCTATTAGTAGATCGATAGCTACAGCTGCTGTTACTCTCCTGATGCTCCAAGTCCTTGGTCAACGGCGAGTCATCCTCGTAGTCTTCGTCAGGCTGAGGACTACAGTCAGTAAGAGATTCAGCTTCCATAGGAGTCGTATGAGCTATAAGTATATTCCGAAACTCATCTTCAAGCCGAGCCATAGCGATCTGGATCGCACTATTAGCTTTATTCTGTTCATCGGAAAATGTAGCGGACTCCATCGACCGTTGGATTTCATCAACAGCTTGCAAGTACCGATCGATCTCATGACGATCGCCGGCGAAGATCATCTTCTCTCGAGCATCTTCCGACGCCGTGGAATCCCACCGGAGGATTATTTTCTCAGCTGACTCAAACGCAACGACGTCGTTTCCCGGTGGCTCCATTCTAACTTTGAAATTTCGGAATCTCGACAATAATTTGTGAGCTTAGAGAGGAAATGAATGAATGAAATGATAATGAGAAATTCAAAAATGGAGGCGAGGGTGAATTTGAGAGGTTTTTCTTAGTCCTTTGTTCTCCAATTTCTATTTGTAGAGGTACTAATAATACTGTATGAAATTTAAAAATATTAATTTACTCTCTAGTTTGAAAATGGACTTTCTGCCAAAAAGTAAAATTAATGATATCACCGGCGGAAGAATCATTTGAATATTCCGATGGCCGATTCAAATGGCTTTTAGAATTTGGGCGTGTTTCGTAACAACCAAAATATTTTCCTACCATAAGTAATTAATTTTTTGACGAACAAATATATCTATATATATAATTTTAAAATTTAACTAGATTTGACTTTCAACTTGACTCACGAGTCAGATTGAGCTCAAATTGAGTTATATTCTGAATTAAAGTTAATCTCAAATCGAAATTAAATGATAAGGTTAAAAAATACTTTTATTACTTTCTTTTTTTAAAAATGTCCACCCCCGCTTAATTTAAAGAATTATAATTTTAGAGGATAAAGTAGAAAAAAAAAATTAAAAAGGTGGACGGTGGTATGGAACTTTTGTCTCATATATGTGCACCCTTTTTTTTACTGGACAAAAACAAGACTATAGGAAATATTAGGAAATTGAGTTTGAAAAATAATACTATTCCTTTTATATTTTAAATGGGATAATAAACTCCTTTTCAATTTTAAATTAATGATTGAAAATAAGTTCGATCATTACATATACTTATCCTTTTGTACTATTTTTAAATGGGATAATAAATTTCTTTTATATTATTTTGAAGAAATTTATGTTGGGTATTTATATCAAATTGATCCGAATTATAATAATCAAGTTTTCTTTTTATGAAGTAATAATATATGTTCATTATTTATAATTTATATTAAGTAAGAGAAGTGAATATTGAAATACATGTTATATTAATTAATAGAAGTGAGACTTGTCACTCAATCTATTTTAAGAGAGAAAATTTTAAATATTTTGGGCCCATTATCTAGAGTAATAGCGATATCGACGATGATGTCTTACATCGTATTGGGACAATATAGACGAAATGGAGTATTGTGTGATAAGAAGATACTACCTAAACTTATTAAAGGTAAGTTTTATAGAATGATGGTTAGATCGTTTTTGCTATACGAGGTGGAGTGTTGGCCAATCATAAACTCACATATTCAGAGGATGCGGGGCGTAGAAATGAGGATGTTGAGATGGATGTGTGGATATACCACGGGGATAAGATTAGGAATGAAATCATTTGGGGGAAGTTAGGGGTGACCTTTATGGCCGACAAAATGAGAGAAACGAGGGGCCGATGTTTTGAGCAAGTGCAGAGAAGAAGTGCTGACATTCCTGTTAGGTGATATGAAAGGTTGGATTTATTGGTTATGCGGAGGGGTAGAGGTAGACCGAAAAAGTATTGGAGAGAGGTGATTAAATACGATATAGAGCAACTTCGTATCATCGAGGACATGACCTTAAATAGAAAGAAGTGAATGTCGCGTCTTAAGGTAGAAGATTAGACGGCTAGTAGAGGTAGGATAATGTCTGGCCCTATGATATGGTAGGTTAGTAGAGATAGTCGTGTTTTTATATCTTGTGTTATTATTGTCCGTCATTTATTTTGTTACTTTTATTGTCTTTATAAATTATCATTTGTTTTCCACTCTAGTTGTTTTGTTTCATATCTAGTATTTTTTGTTTTTGGAGATGATATTTTTGAGATGAGGGTCTTTCGAAAATAGTCTCTCAATCTCTATAAGGTAATAATAAGGTCTACGTACATTTTACTCTCCCCAAACCTTATTTGTGGAATTTCACTGAGTATGTTATTATTGTTGTTGTAGGTATAAATATTTTGATGTGAGTAATATAAAGAAATTTGGTAGAAAAGAAAACAAATTTGATTATACATTGTGTTAATTTTTGAAACACTGATCTTCAACAGTTTTTCAAGTAAAAAATACCTCATATAACTTTAACGTATTTCAATTATAATTTCAAATTTTAAATTGTGAATTTAATTTTTTTCTTAAATGCAAAATTGATCTATAAGTTAATATTTCGTGAAAAGAACCTACCATTTTAAACTTGATAAATTAAAGATTCATGTTTGACACATGACAAGAATAGATTGTCCGTACCATGTGAAAAAATTATAATAAAGAATAGATAGTTCTTATGTGTATTTGAAAACTTGTAATAACATGTAATTGTAAAACGTCTATTTGTTTACATGGAGATGTGTGATTCATTAATGTGTCACATTAGATTTGAAATCATGTCCAAACGGACCCTTAATTTTGCGCACTAATAGTATAAACTATCTTCATGATCATGTATTTTTATTAATTTTTTACGAATAAATCTCTTTGATTATTCTTATAATTGGTGATTTATTTGTGTTTCCTAGTAAAATTAGGACATGTGTCATGATAAAATATGAATTGGTTGAAATTTAATTAATTAAGTAAAGTTCTAATATGATTAGGATAGTAGAATTTTCATATATTTTTCTTTCAATTGTTTCGGTAAATTTCATAATTTTAATAAAATATTATTTCATTCATAAATATTTTAAGTACTTTTCTCTTTTTGCAACTTAGTTATATCAATTTTTTTATTTGAACATTCTTTATTTTTTTTTAAAAATATGTAAAAGTGAGAAAATAAGAAATATCTAATGTTTATTGGAGTAAATTCAGAAAAAAACTAATTGAATTAACTTATGATATTGTAAAATATAAAATAATTAAATTATAAATTAAAAAAATGGTCTAATAATACTTCTTTGGTCATTTTAATTAAATAATTGACTTATCAATTGTTAAAGATAAAAAATTAAAATAAAAAAATGAGTACGCAATAAATAAATTAACTTGAAATACAAAATCTAATTCAGGGAGTGGTATAGAACCAACAGGCCGACTTTCATGATTTTTTCATTAATACGCTGTTAAGTTGTTCAACTATTAGAAGGTGTGGAAGTCATTCTGAATATTTTTTTTAAAGCCCATCTCTCGATATTACTGCTACAAGATATATTCGCGGGAGAAAATGTAGAGTATGTTTTCTCAAGTTTATCATGCTCGGCAGGGACGGACCCACATGGAGTCCACCAGATGCTCGAGCACCCATTAATTTAGTACTGGACATTATATATCTATGTATAAATTAAGAAAAATTGGTATAAATATAACATAGAGCACCCATTAAATCAAAGGTTTGGTTGGTCCAATGGTTCAAGGTGGGTGCTTAAGGCATTTGTAGTGTTGTCAGTCTCAAGTTCAAATCCCACTTTCAACACTTCTCCACCTTTTTGTTACTTTTCCTATTTTTTCTTTATTTATAGTTGTTCTTTTACTATTTTTCTCTAAAAAAAATTGTATACAAATAAATATTTTTTCTTCCTTTGTTCAAGATAATAAATATTATTCTCCTCATTCATAATAATTGTCATGTTTTACTTTATAAATTTATAATTTTCAAAGAAAAATTAGATTAGAATAACTCAATATTTTAAAATTAAAATTTCGATATTCAAAAACTATACTAAAAGTACTATCATTTATAATTTTTTCTACATCAATATAATAAAAAAATTATATCTAAAATGTTACTCAAGATTGATATCGTCTTAATTTGGAAAAAGAAAATTATGACAAGTCAAAAGAAACATAATGAGTAGTCGTTCATATTGATTATTTTTACTGTTGATTTCAAATCTAATCGTCATTTTATGAAAAGTGTTAAGTTTATGCATTTATATTTTATAATTTGTAGCTAAGTGAGGACGGAGCTACATTGGTCTAAGGAGTTCATGTAAACTCTCTTTAACGAAAAATATATTATTTATACATATTTAAAATGATATTTTTTATATATATAATAGATGTTGAACACTTTTTGGCTTGTTGTGTATTTACATTTTATGTTTTAAACTACTGAGTAAAAATTTTGATTCCGCTATTGTTAAGCAAAGAGAGCACCCACAACTTTAAAATCTTGGATCCGCCACTGATGCTCGGTGACATCTTTTCCGCATAAGTTTAACTGTGATATAATTCTATACATGAAGGAATTATATTCAGTTATACTTTTAAAGTCTAACAACCTCAGATTAAACTAATCATGACGTGCTTGTGGAAAGATGGCTAACTTTAGGTGGTCATATCTATCTTACAGACTGTTCCACAACGTAAGGGGATCTTTTGCATTTTTAACCCTTCGTTAAGATGGTGGTGGAGAAATATCATAGCTTTGGCACGATCTTGGTTGGATGCCTGGTTATTATTTTTTATGGTGTCTACTAGATCCATCGCATCCAGGTGGATTTCAGCATCTAGTTCCCACGATGAGTAACCTTTGCTCGATATATCCAGGACAACAAATTTAAGATTAGAAATATTAGACATTTTAAGAAAGAAAATCCTTACCTTTTTTCACCTGTTTAAAATAGCTTGAAATGGGCAGAGCTTCGTATTAATAACGTGTTATGAAATAAAACTAACCACCAATTCAAAATAACTAGGTTAAGAGGAGTAAGGAAAAATGAGAAATAACAAGAAGAGTAAAGAGAGAAACTTAACTTTTTTTTCTTTTATTCATATTCTGTCTATGCATCCTCTGTATGTATTTTATGTATGCATATTTGATGAGTCGCAAAAACGCTCATCATTTGACACTTTTCTAGCTAAAATCTTTACGAATTCTCAAGCAAATTGTTGCGTTTAATGTTTGTGTAGTGTATTATGCAGGAAAATCAGGCTAAGCATGAGGAAAGAGCAATATGGAGCAATCTGTGGCCAAACGGGCAGTCTCACGGACCGTTTAATGTTTAACGGGCCGTGAGACTGGCCGTTAAACATAACAGAGAGGGCCTATGCAGAAAAACAGCAAAAATGGGCTAAGTGTCATTAAATGAGAGGATAAACGACCCGTCTACATGTCAATGGGCCGTGTACTGAACCGTTAAACACGACAGAATACTGGCCAAGCAACTGGTGTAGATTTAAAGCTAAGTGAGATTACACGGAAGGGTTGACGGACCGTTGGACGTTTAACGAGCCGTCTACAGTAGCGTCAAACATCACAGAAGCTGAGCCAAGATGCTGTCATGAAAAATAGGCCAAGGCAATCCAGACGGACCAGTTGAC
>JBCEWC010021640.1:0-10379 GCA_038996855.1 Solanum aculeatissimum | reverse complement strand
AGTTATTGAACAGGTGATGGATTGTCTCAACTTCTTGTGTATTACATAGGCAGCATGACATATCTTCAACATGTATGCTCATATGAGCTAACCTCCTCTTAGTAAGTAGCCTTTGATGCGCAGCTAACCACATAATAAACCTATGCTTGGGAGGAGACACATTGTTCCAAACAAGTTCAGCAACATCCCACTTCACCTACGCCCTGTTAGTGCCATGTAGCTTTAAATTATTATTATAATATTTAAAATTTTAAAATTAATTAAAGTTATAGTTATTAAATTTTTACTTTTATGTCTTCAAAGTAGAGTTTAAGAAACTCAGAGAGCTATTAACTTTGATATGAAATAAAGCATACCATATGTAACAACACATCTCTCACACGAATTTGATTTTGATCTCCCTAAAAGAAACTATCACAAAGTTTACGGACTTAAGACCTATAAGTATTGAGTCATTTTGCTAACAAAGTTATATCTTGAAGGCTTTGTGAAAAATTAGTATGTCTTTTTCCTAACTTCTTTTGTAAAAAGGAAACTAGCTTTATCAAAGTCATAAGCATTATAAAAATTATTCTACTGGCATAAGAAATCATTTGAGATATCAACAAAGAGAATCAAACATCATAATGTGATGGTGAGATATATATGGTTAAGGCATATGCTAGATTATTATAGACATTTTTGACTAAAGTAATGAGGCAATTTTTGAATTACGTGAACTACAGTAATCAATGGACAATTGTTTGGATTCCCAACTCTAGCAAGGGACTAAACCAGAAAGATCCACTTTTACCTACACTTTTTACTATTGCTGCTGAAGTATTTAAGGTCAAATGCAATTCATGAGGATAAGGACATGAGAGAATATAAAATGTCCAAATAATTTTAAATACTAAATATATGTCCTATACAAATAAAATAAGTTTATTCTGTTCTTGAGAGAAAAAATCTGTTATTAAAATGATGAGGGTCTTTATTGATTATGAAAAATTATCAGGATAACTTATTAACAAGTTTAAGAATTTTTTCTATCTCCATGAAAAAATACCCATGATTGTGGAAAAAAGACTAAGAATACTCTTTGGTATAGCACAAGGAGTATATCATCTTATTAAATGTATTCTATATCTATGTTTTTCTCAACCACCTTAAATGCATGTCACTTTCATTCTTTTAAACTAAAGGTGTTTAACTCATATTGATAATAATTACTCAAGTAGTTAATCTTATTACTATCGTGCTCCGGGAGGGTATCCTGGACGTGGCCGACACTCAGAGACTATTGCTAATCCCCAAGTGAACCACTTGGTCTCATCACATTCATTCAATCATATATATATATATATATATATATTAGTGGAAGACTAGAGATAGTAAAAGGTGGATATGTCTCAATCTTATATAATCATATCAAGACAATCAATAAGACTAGTATGAAAGAAACTAACCCAAAATAAATATCCATTTCAAACCAATCCATAACTCAATAATCTAGTCTATGAAACCTCTACCTAAACTGTATATCATGACAGGCCATGGCTACCACAATAAAAGGAAATAAGATGCTAGACTAAAGCTAGATGGTAATGTCAATGTGTATCCTCTGGAAGCAAGGGAGGACTCACCAAATTAACTGACTACAATAAATCCTCAACGGTGCGCCTATTGATGATCTCTTGTACAGGTCTCTGCATCATAAAATGATGCAATCCAAATGGATGTCAGTACTTGGAATGTTGCTCTCGACTCCGCACTTACCCCTACTCAGGAGGTTTTGAAGTAGTAGTACTCAAGTATTTAAACCTAACTTGGTTAGGATCGATCCCACAAGGAATAAGGTAGACCCTGGATTAGCACACTTTCAGTAATTTGACTAGATATACTCTAATATCTCCTAGAAAAAGAGAAAATAAAAATGACTAAAATGAAAAAAGAGGGGAATTTGCGATAAAAGTAAATCCTAAACTACAATAACAGATTTGTTTGTAACCAATAGAGAAACTAACTAGGGTGACGTGTTCCCCATGACTTCCTAGCTAAGTGTTTTCACATACTCGCAACTCTTGTTTGGTATGTAGGTGAAGGACAGTGAGTTAAGTTCTCCTAAATCCTTGATCGGAAATCTAGGTGAATTTCATCACATTATTGGATCGGTCTTAGTGATACGTGGATAGAAACCATAACGAACAACAAGACCACATGAGCTATTACATGGAATTCTGATGTTTCTCCATACAATAGAAAAAGGGAAATCTACTTGCTAAGAAACACTCTACCCCACTAAGCAGGTGTCATGAACATGTACTATATGTGGACTCACTAGCTAAGTCATAAAGGCAATAATCTTATGATGGCACATAGTTTTGGGACTAGAGATTTTTATTAAGGACCTCTTAGGTCAATTCCCCACCTTAAAGTTCATTCAGTGCTAAGTTAAAATTTCACGGAACACTTATCATAATCATAAATCATACTTGTCATATAATCCTAAATTTTATCATGTGGAATGGAAAACAATAACTACCAATCCAATTCATAAGAACTTATTCATATAATAGTTCATTTTCATATTGATTCATGTAATGTGAGTGTAAGCCCTCCATTATTACGAATACTATTGGTTCTTAGTTCACTAATGTCATAAGCTTGCTTGAAATATTTATCAATTCATGATCATTACTTATAGTGAAATTCAAGATAAAAGTATGGGTTCACATGTAACTGACTTAAAATCATATAACTTGAATAAAATCATCCATAATCATGTAAAATAGCATCGATTGAATCATAAGTGAAAGAACTCATAATCAATTTCATGAACCCTAGGTAGCATAAAAGTGAATTTGTATAAAACTTCTTGAAAATCATGTAATTAACAATAATTCATGCATAATAAGGTTAATAATCATAACATAAAGCATAATTCTTGTCACTGAATGAGAAATCATAAAACCCATAAATTCATACTAGAATTGGTAGAAAAAGTTGAGAATTTGTTGGGTTCCATGGATAAAAAGAATCCATGAATGAATACCCACATAGATTGATTGAATTCCTTGAAGAAATCTGAGAAATTAATGGTAAACTTGGAAAAACTCTAGCTTGCTTCAATTGAGTCTTGTAGGAGAGGTAACTTGGAAGAAATTTGTGAAATTGGAAGAATAATTGTGAATGAGGTGGAATTATAGTACAAATATTGTTATAAAATGATTTATAGGACCAAAATGACGTAGTTTACAACAAAACAAGTCAGAAATGCCATAACAACCATGCTCAGAATTCCTTGTAATAGCATAGCCATGGTATGTAGGAAGTGAGTCTACACCCCTCAAGCTCTGGCCCGAACTAGAACTACCCTAACGGGTTTTCTACCCTCTGAAGCATGCAAAGCTTCCTGAACAAGCTGGCTAGACAGACCCTGCTAAAATCTATCCTACTGAAACCTCTGGCGGGGCCTATCATATGAGTCCCTATCTTTAATCTAGGACCAATGTAGTTGACTTGATATTGAGCCCTTTTGTCGCTGCCTCCTTGAGCCTCGCCATAAATATGCTCCATGGTATGGGTATGATCAACTACATAAAAAAAAAAGCAAACCATTGAAACTAGATGCTCTACTCAATCCTCAACTAAAATCTTAACCCACACATAAAATAATAGATTTTCTCCTCCTCTATGGGTAGTATCAAAGTTGCATGGCAAAAAAGCTCATGAAATCTAGATTCGTACTCAAATAATATCATGTAGTCCTTCTCTAACCCTATAAACTGATCTCAAAGTCGGTCCCTGATGCTCCATGGAATATAACTAGCTAGGAAAGCCTCTAAAAACTCATCCTAAGATATGGGAGGTAACCTACATGGCATGGCTTGCAGATAAAAGCACCACCACTGGCTGACTGACACATGAAACTAGTGAGTAGTAAAGTCATCTCCTCTTGACTCCACAAGGTCCAAGGACCGGAGCTACTCACGACATGTAGTCAAAAACTTTTGTGCACCCTCTCTAATTGCTCCAGAAAATATTAGTGGTGACAAACTTTGAAATACCTGTAACATATTTTGCTTCTGTAATGTCATAACAACCTCAAAAGCATCCTACTGGGTAGCGATTGGTGTTGGGGGTGGCTTGGCCTCGGGAGTTGGCAGTGTAGGCTATCCTTGCAAGGATAGCATGGCGAGAACTATAGTTAGAGTTTGGGCTTACTGCATTCCCCAAGGACAGCAAGTAGTTGAGTAATAGCCTCCTGTAAACTAGACATAATAAGTTTGGCCAGGGGCTAAGTCAATTTGGGTCCCCAGGCTAAGGTGGAATAGAAGCATCCCGGTACTCCTCACTAGGCTCTAGAGGTCCATCTCTATCGAAAGATGGTACTGTGGCCCTACCTTGACTCTAGGTCTTCCTCTACCCTTAGTCGGGATTCTATTTGTAGGTCCTAGTGGGTCACCATAGCCAGTAGAACTACTTATACAAGTCATTCCTACAAAAGAATGAAACAAGTGAGATTTCATGAAATTGATAAGGTATATGTTGCATTAAATGATACAAAATAGATAATCTTCTTAATGACATCCTGTAGCCTTCCAAAGATACATCATGGATGTTTTTGTATCAATCAATAAGACTCTACTAGATGTTAGCTCTGTACAAGTAAGACTGGTGAACTTAAGACTCTGATACCAATTATCACAATTTGATTTCTCGAGTCATGATGACACTTACCATAACCCATCAACAATTAAGCCAACTTATGATTCAAAATTGCTAGTAATAGGTTTAAGGCATAACTAAGTAGGAATCAAATAGTTTAAAGGTCACTAGAGTAAATAAGCAGAACAAACTAAAATATATACAAATCAACAATAATCCCTCCTAGAACCTGGAAGTCACAAGTATAGAGCTGTTACAAAATAGATATAAGACCCAAAAGTGGACTACATAACGATATAGTAATAATCCAAAATGCTACGAGTCACCCTTATCTTCGAATTAGACTATTACAGGCTTGATAAATTAGCACTAGTAACTAGTGCTCAGACTTGCATCACGAAGAAAGATGCAAAATGTAGTATCAGAAACATGATAGTAGGTACCCAATAGACATCATTGGCCAATTGAGCAGAAAAAGTAAAGACAATATGAAAAAAAGGATTAAATAAGAACAAAGGTTAGTAGAAAAAATATAAAATAAAGGAAGTAAGTAGTGCACACAGGAGTAAAAGGGACTAAGCTAGAGAAAACTACAACTAACTACACCTAATTGGGCTCCCAAAATCCTTGAAGGTACACTCAATGTGCATTTAAAGCAAAACCCTGAATGACCCTTATAAGCCCATCGAGTACACAAAATAACTAAGACTATAGAGATTTAGAATCTAC
Source organism: Solanum aculeatissimum (assembly GCA_038996855.1). Classification (NCBI taxonomy): domain Eukaryota; kingdom Viridiplantae; phylum Streptophyta; class Magnoliopsida; order Solanales; family Solanaceae; genus Solanum; species Solanum aculeatissimum. The sequence goes on along the minus strand of JBCEWC010021640.1, from coordinate 5,000 downwards.
GAATCTAAAATCTTTGAATATAGAACCAAAACCTTATACAAACCAATAGTGATTGAGAGTACCGAGGCCAAATCTCAAACTAGATGCTTATTGGAAGTATCAATGTGGTCAAGGCCAGAGCTTGAATTTGGATGCTCACCTAGTGTATTTATGGGACAAGGCCAAACCTTTAATTTAAATGCTATCCAAGAATATCAGATTAGCGAAGGTCAAAATTTGAATCCAGATACTCACTGAAAAATATAATCATGCATGCTAAGAGTGACCATATTAGACTGTTGTCAGAAGTTACTGTGGAACGTTGTCCACACTGAGTAGATCAATAAAACCATTTGAGGCTAGACCAAAGATCAATCTCGAATCTCAAATGGGATAAAATGACATCAACGTAGAATCAGAAAATTATGGATATGATCTATATTAGAGAAAGGCTACTGCCTAGCTAAGGCTAGTAGATTCAAATAGGATACATTAGTCTATAGGTATCTAAGTCGACCAAAATGGGGTTAGGGAAACTAAGATAAGCACTAGTCATCCTAAACTAAGGTCAATCATGCTTCAATCGAAAAAATGAACAAGCAATCAACACAATATAAGGCATAGAAGTTCAATAACAATAAGCATATGCTTGAAAGTACCACAAATTACCTGAAAAAAGACCTAAAACATGATTTCTTATCACCTGAGCATGATTTAATAATTACCCAATCGAAAACTCCAACTAATCAACAAGCATTTACATATTTAAGCTCAGTAGAAGGAACGGGAAGTCGTAACTTACTTGTAAGCAGATCATGCATGCTTTAAATCATAATGCTGGTGTTTTCCTCTTTTGTGCGATCTCAGAACTCTGCTACATTATCAAAAATAGAATCATAATGTCAATACCATCGCTTTGACATTAAAATCATAAAATTTGAATATGGACCAATTTCTAGTCTAAAACTGAAAAGTGTGACCCGCACCAAAATTTCTAAAATTGACTTTGTAAAAAGACCTTAAATAGTTTTTCAAACTTGAGTCCTAAAATGCCAATTCAAAAATCAAAAATACCAAAATTAGTTTGTGCAATTTTTTCACCAATTAAGCTAAAAATACAACAATGACAACAACTATGATCCCAAAAGTACCTCAAAAATAAAGGTATTCCAACACTCTCCAATCACTTAAATGCATTCCCACAACAATAACTAGAATTTTGGTTTTGAATCACCCAATTTCGGGCAAAAATGAATGAGTTATCACATTTTGAAGTTGGGAGTTTGAACTGAAATGCAACCATCTTTTTTTTATAAAAGGACATGAAAAATTACTCTCCGCAAACATGGCTACAGTAGCCTATGATCGCAAAGAAGGGGACCCCATACCTCCATGAATGTGAAGCCTTGCCCGCGATTGAGAAGAAGGAAACAATAGTACTTCGCAAATGCGGAGGACAAAAGGCTTGAGCTCCGCAAATACGGCCAAGAAGCCCATGATCGCGGAGAACAAAATGACCCCACACCACCATTAACTGCAACAATTGATTTTTGTCATCTTTAAATTTTTGATGGGGTGTTCGAGATTCATTCAGAATCTTGTGCGTGCAAATGGACAATGCCACTCCACCAAATTCGACATTGTAGACTCAACGATGCAGTCAAAATTTTCATACGAGATCATCTTAATGTAAAGTGGGTTCCACATTCAAAGGACATTTTTAACCAAAATCCATTAAGGGGTTCAAAATCAGTCCAGAAGCTTTGAAAATTAAATGAATTGTTCTAGACCAAACTCCACGTTTCAGAATTAATGGCGTTGACAAAATTTTTATTTGGGTACAATTTTCAAGAATATTGACAAAAGTCAAATTTTGAAATGTTAAAACACTAAATTACTTAAACTCACACTTAAAGGCTCAAATCTCGAGCTGACCATGCTTCTAGCTTGAAATGGTCATTCTGAAACTGATGGAACTATCAAAATTCCATTTTGATAATGTCTACACATCCTTTTAATCAAAGTCAACTTTCAAACAAGTTATAAAGGCCTCCAAGTACGAAAGAACTACACAAAATTCAAATGAATGAACAAGCGATTAAATTGTCAGTGCCAGCAAGATGACTTGAGGTCGCTATAAGAAGACTCTAACCGACGAAAAAGAAGCAAATGACCTGGAGGGTCTTTGCAAATATAAACATATATAATGAATCTAATGATTATTAAAATTTGTGGATAATATTTTTTTCTTATCAAATTTGAAGAGTACTTTTTCAAAATTTTTTCGTTTAACTCAGATTATGATATTGGTTACTATAATGTAATTTTGATCTTTAACAGTTAAATAGGGTATGCGCCAATTTGTTATTACCGCTAAAAACTGCGTATTTTTAGATTTTTTTTTTTACATAATTATTTAGAAAAGTGATTGTAAGAAAATAATTTGTATTTGGTTAACTAATGTAAATAGTGCTTCTGATAAGCACATTGTGTTTGATTATTCTTTTTTAAACATGTTTTTGAGAGTCAAATTATGAAAAAGAATAAGTATCAATGTACTTTTCTTATCAAAATTATTTATAGAGAAGAATTATTTTAAACATCTACACAATTTTCAATCAAATTTTTATTTTTATTAAATTAAATTTACATTTCAAATTTTCAATTAATATAAGTAAATATTGATATAATATTAACATGATGATTTAAATATATCAGCAAAATAAATTTAAAAATCATTCCACAATTAGATCACTACATACAAAATATTCACCACAATAATAAATAGATATAAAGGATATATTGGTAAATATGTATATATCGCAGAAAATAAATTTATTTTTTTACAGAATAAGACAAGTCAAATCCAAAAATATTTTCTCTTTAGTGGGTGAGTCCAAATGTTTGATTCTCAACTGAACATGCCAATTATTAAGGAAATATTTCTGCAGTAATCTTGTGGTAAACGAATTCAAAATTTAAAATTTAGAAATTTTTACGGCGACTTTTAAGTTAATAATGATAATAACAAATTTTATAATAGTATTTCTCAATTTATGTTCTAAGTTTTGTTTTATCAAGATTGAAATATATAATAAATATTTTAATACTTCTTATCTCAGTCTGAAGTTATATCATAAGTTTTATTTATCAAGATTCAAAATTTTCAATTTTGGTGTAGAATTTGGACATAGATTCATAGAATCTTTAAGTATTTAATTTTAAAATAAAATTTATACATTTAAAAAATATATTAAAAGTATTATATGTTACAATAATTAGTAATTTAAATTATTTTAAAGAAATATGATAAAATCATTATTAAACAAGTTTTTATTTGACTCTCAAGATTCGATATTATTACATAAATCGAAACTTAAAAAGTACCCACTCGAGTGGTAAAACGACCCACAGATGCTTGAAAAGGCATTGTGATGTATATGCGGACATGAGAATATATTCACTTTGCAAGTATATATATAGAGCAATCTATGACCACTCTATGCAAGATATATATTATTGAAAGAAAATAAAATAAAAGAATTTTTTTTTTTGTTTAGTTTCTCTGTGGAAGAGAGTTTACATGAAGAAATGGAGAGTGGATTGCAGCCAGGGATGACTTGCCGAGTATCTCACTGTAATTTGCCTATTAGGATTTTGTATCGGCAAGTTGTCCCTGGCTATGTTTCGCTCTCTTCTTCTCATGTAAATTTCTTATTCATACCTATTTATTTTTATTTTATTCATTTAATTTAAATTTGATATGATATTTTAAAAAAAAATATGGAAGAGTTCTCAAACTTCTAGTCTAAAACAATTCTTAGATATTTATGTGGGTTGAAAATCATTTCAATAGAGATAAAAGAAAAATTTTAAACTAAAAAATGTTTCTAATTGTAATAATTAGATGACATTTTTGTTTAATGAACTAAAGAGTAAAGAATATCACATAAAATGGGATAGATTGAATATTTGATAAAATTAAGGTTCTAACCTTCATGTACGTCAAGACAGAGTCAAGATTTGAAGCTCATACCTTTCATCTCTAGCCCCTCCACTTATTTTTAACGAAATTATTTTCCTAAAGTAAAATTCAGAAATTTTGAAAGATGATTGGAAAATATTTTCCTATTTCCTCTATACCGAACACCAGAGGTGGATCCACTTTGTGGTTAGTGGGTTCATCCAAACCTCCATCGATGAAAATTTTTATACATAATTAAACACACAATGTAAGAAGAAAAGAAAAGAATTTCCTTCAATTTCTTGCATCCAGTAATCGATTTGATCTCTTTAAAATATGTTTCATTTTTATACGATTCACATTTTTTTAGTCAATTTTTTTTATTTTTAAAAACACATTTTTATATATAGTATTAATTTAATTTTAAAATACTCATTTTACCTTAGGGTGTGTTTGGTATGGAGGAAAAAATATTTTTCAATTTTATCATGTTTGGTTGGCTTAAATATTTTGGAAAATGTTTTCTAAATCAACTCATTTTCCTAAAATTTAAGGAAAATGACTTCCTTCGAAAAATTAAAGAAAACATTTTTCAAAACTCTTATCCAATTTCAAATTGATTTTTTTAATCTCATCCCTATCACGATCCCCACTCGAAAAAAAATTATTTTTTAAAAATAAAATAAGATTAAAAATTTAATTTTGAAAAATAATTTCACATTTTGAAAATTTTATTTTTATCCCCATTCCTATTCTGACCCACTCAATTCCCCACTCCCCCACCCCTCCAAAAAATAAAATAAAATTTATTTTTTTTAAAAAATTAAATTTTGAAAATTTTATTCCACCCTACGCCACTAACCCCCCCATCCCCACCCCACCCACCCACTCCCCCTACAAAAAAAAAATTAAAATTTTATTTTTACAAAATAATTCAAAATACTTTTTACTCCACACAAGGCTCTCATCCCAAGCCTCCTCCTGCACTCATCCCCCACCCACCCCCACCCAATATGAAAGACTTTTTTTTAAAAAAAAAATTCAAATTTTGAAAATT
>JBCEWC010021639.1:0-10380 GCA_038996855.1 Solanum aculeatissimum | reverse complement strand
ATGTTATTTTGAAATGGTTTGCCCTTAGTCCCTAATTCCCGTTATTTAATGTTGTATGTACTTTCGCAACCGATGAAATGTGATGACAGGTTTGAGAGGCTTGTTTGGGGTTCCTTCGGGTTCCTCATTCGCCATGTCACGTTTATGCCCTAGGCTTGGGTCGTGATACTAGCATGAGGGTCGACAACCAATGATGGTGCGTATTTTGATATTTCGGTGAACTTGAGGGAATACTCCCTCACAGTCATAATCCCTTGCTTAAGGTTGATAAATTCTTTCATCCTGGCTTCCCTTAACTCCAAGGGAAAGAAGCGATCTAGGATTGCATCTTTGAATTATTCTCAGGATATAGGACTCCAATCTTTATTCCTCCCATTTTTCCATTGAGTGTGCCATACTTGAGCCACCCCTTTTAATTGGAAGGCTGCTGTCTCTGCCTTCTCCTTCAAAGTCACTCCCATAACATCTAACGCCTTGTACACTTCATCCACAAACTCTTGCGCTTTCTCCTCCACGTTTGATCCATGGAACTCAAGGGTTCATCCTAGCAAAGTCTAGTACCCTGAAAATTGGAGTAGGAGAATTTGGAACATAGGCTCCTTGGTTGGCTTTGTTGGTCATAGTTTGTGCCAACATAGTCATAGCAACACGAAATTCCACATGAGTCACTCCCTCATCTTGACGGGCATAAGGCATCCTTCTTGGAGGCATTATCTAGAAAAGTTCAAAAAATGATCTATTAGATAAAGGGAACCTTAGGACATCTCTAAAGTATGATATGGATCATGGAAGAAGTGAGACAATTCCTAAATGTCTTATAGCCTTTTACTCATAGATATGACACACTTCATACCTATGAATAAGACTCTATTCGGCACTATATGTTTGACTTCGAGGACCATTTGAAAACCTCATTCTCTGATACCAAGTTCATAATGACATGACCTAGGGCCTACTTATTACACGATGAATGAGACACCCAGAGGTACCTCACCAAACCCATCTTACATATCATAAGCATTAATCAGTATACAAATATAAAGATGAAATAGATAACTAGGGGGTAATGAGACTAAGGGTCATAACTTAAGAATATAATATGATGAAAAACTAGATACAACCATAACATATGTCCAACAATACCTCTAACAAAACTTTATAGGGGCTATGACACGTTTAAGTTCACCCTCAAATACAATCCTAGAAAAAATAATATACCACTGGAAACTAAAATATCTAAATACAGCCATATAGAAAGAAAACTAGGATGTTATCCCCGAACTAGAGGACTCACCAACTCTTGTCTTCTATGATCCAAAGCTTGCCACGTGGAGGATATCAAGGAGCGCCGGTTCCTACATGGTTAAATCATGTAGTCATATAATCATACGTCAGTACTTTGAATATACTAGTATGAAGGTATGTAATGCATGACATGAAAATGATGATAAAATGGTTCATGCTAAATCTTAAGCTAAAATTATACATTTGCAAGGGCATTAGTAGCCATAATCAAGCCAATATCATTTAAACATAAAAAGGTAATCCTTAAAAAGAACTTAGTAAGATGGATAAATGAACATAGTCATGAATAAGGAAATGATATGTGGTTATGTACAATTTCAATAACAATATCCTTAGGCGAATAATGCATCACTTTAAATAAGAGATTATTTTATTATAAAAGAAATATTAGTAATCATATTGGAGATCACTTTACATGCTTGAATACATAATCATATATCTTAGAAGAAGTACCATTTGAACTTGTAAAATCTTGAGTCATAGGAACTTTAAAACACTGTCTATAGTAATAAACATCTTTGGACATAATAAGAGGGAACCATGATAAGAGGACATCATGGGTACATGAGAATATCATGTACATATGTGGGAGGTGTAGTGCAACATTACATCATAAGTTTCATAAATAAGGTGCATTACGATATACAGTAGAATATAAGCTCAAATCAGCGTTCATGGTCGACATAGACTATGTGAGGTACTACATGGAATCCAGTGAACTCCTCCCATTGGAAAAAGGCCAATGCACTCCTTCCATTGGGAAAAGAATAATAAATTCCTTCCATTGGGAGAAGGGGAATCTACTTTCCAAAGTAAATATCCGAGATTTTGGTAACTTTGCAATTGCATATTTAAGGAACATTATGGCTTACGTGGGTCCACTAGCCTAAGCATATCCTACAAGGGCTCTTATAGTGGCACATAGTTATGGGACAATGAGATTTATCTTTAGCGGGTCATGCCTCAACTAAGGGTATGAGCCTTAATCTCAAGGTCCTCTCTGTGCTAGGTCATCCCACAAAATACATTTGAAAACATAAGTTTAATCATAATTATTATAAACTTAAAAGGATAGCTTTGACATCATATACATATAGGAGTTGCTCATATTAACTTAAGATCCACATGTAGGGCTTGCCCTATTTTAAAAAGGATCTATATTTAACATAACATTGAGGGATTCAACACATCATAACTTTAATATTTATAACTTTCATAACTTTACAATTGAACCCTTATCTTGGTAGATCATGTCTGCCTTTCATAACTTTGATACGATGATTGGGTGGATCTTATGCATATGAACTTTAAATCATGCAACTAAAGAGGAAAATGCATCAATGTATTGAAAATCATCAATTAAATGACAACTCATAGTAACATAACTTTCATAGCTTGATAAACATATGATAGATTCATAATTGAAAACCCTTAACTAGAATAAACATGATTTTGAACTCAATTTTCATCATAGGCCATAACATGATACTAGTATACTTCATATAACTAAACCTGCATCATAAACTTCATTATTAATTCAATTTTCCATAACATCACAACATACATAACCTTCGACCAAAAGTAAAATAAAGAAAATTGAGCTTTGTGGAAGGGAGGACTCCACAAATCAAACCCACATATCTTAGCAGAAGATCTATGGAAGAAATAACGAACTTTGAAGAAGAAAACACAAAACTCTAACTTTGCCTTCAATGGAGGACCTTGAGAGATTGAGAGGATTTGGGACTTAGGTTTTAGAAGAATGGTTTTGGAATGGAGGGAAATGGGGGAGTATAAAACTAATATAGGGCGTGTAAGAAACCAAAACGACGTAGCATTGGGTTTAGAATGTGAGGAAATGACAAAACAACCTTTCTAAAACTGGCCAGATCAAACCACGAAGGCATCTTTATGGGCCGTGGAATGAACCATATGCCATAAGTCCTATTCGTCTGGTAATTTTCTTGAAATACCAAAAACTGAAGTTGCTGAACTCAAAACCATGAAACCATATTACGGGCCATACAATTACGTATTAGTCATGGTTGGACTAATGGAATCCTTCCATACTTAGTAATTTTCTCTTCTTCTTAGATACTATCCACGAAGGGATACTATTGGCCATATACTGTTCTACGGGTCATGTAGGTAACACATAGATCACTTCCCTAAAATCTCCAATTCTCTTCAAGTCTGATAGTCCCATTCATGAAGCCTTCCACGATCCATAAAATGTTCCACCGGGCCATAAAGCTCTTCGTAACTCCATTCTATTCTTAGAAAAATTTCCAATTTCTAGGACACCAACTACAATCACCTATTATGACCCGTAGAACACCTCAAGACTCGTAACTCTTCTCGTACTTCATTTACAATCTTCAAACTTTCCAACACCCTAACCTATGAGATATTTGTACAATTTATGAACAAAACAACCACCCATACTTAGATCTCAAAGTTCTATACCAGTGGCTAAATTTGCAGCTTTTCCCTTGTCTTAACTTCAAACTTGCGGGGTGTTACAAACATCATCACTTAAAACCATTTAAAAATAATCAAAATAAATATTGTGAAATCGTAGTTTGGGTATTTTGAAAATGACATCATATCCCATAGTTTGAGCAACCCACATTGAGATTCAAAGACCCATAATAGATTCAAATAGAAAATACACCAAAATCCATTAATCGAGATCATTCAAAACAACCCATCACAATCATTCACATCATCTTTAAAACATAGATAGGACAACATAAAATTAGCATTGTAAAATCATCAACTTTCCAACATCCCATGGTATCATAACATATATAACTTGAATATCATAAAATAATTCATAATAGTAAACCTTAAAGTAAATCATGCAATTTCATTCAATAGATGAAGATTTCCAATATCAATGATGCATTATAGAAGCAGTAGAAAGGACCCATAAGAAATCAACCATTATTGTTACAGAAATTTATAGAAAAGGTTTTAGGGCTTCATGGGTTGAAGGATCCATGGATGAAAGACCCACATATCTCAAAGTCTTGGAACTTGATGAAGAAAACTTAAAGAATCTTGATGAATCACTTGGAAGCTTGGTCTTCAATGGAGTGGCTTTGGAAACCCTAGAAATTAGGATTATTGTTGGGAGAGAAAACTTGGGAAATTTGAGAGGATTTAGGGGGTGTTTGTGGGTGAACTAGGGATAAAGTGAGAAATTTTGAACGAATCCTGTATATAAGGGTTTAGGAATAAGTCCCAATTGCTATCACTTAAATTTGGATTTTTTCAACCTATGATGAACCATGTTCACGACGCGGACTTGTTCCCGTCGAGGTCATTTTTTTGTGAATTTCAATTTTCTCTTGTTTTGGCCTAGGAATGAGTTTAGGATAATTTTATACTATGAGGGAACAAGTGGGCGACATGGATTGGTCGTGGACCCTTCTTGAAAAGCACAATTTCATGCAAAAACTTATTTTTTGATACAGTTGACTTAAAAATCGAAGGGGACCTTTTTCTTACACAATTTTGCCCCCGAACAAGAATACAAACTCTGACTTTATAAAAAATAAATGGAAAATGCATTATTCAAGGAATCTAGTATAAGCATATTCCAAATCACTTTGGGAGGTGTTACAATATCCCTTCCTTGGGAACATTCGTCCTCGAATGTGAATAGAGCTAGCATGAATAGAGTGGAACAACATCTACAAACCCTTTAAGAATAATATAATGCACGTCAAATATTGTTTTCATGCAAATTTTAAAATCTTTGGCAATGAACATCAGATTTAAAGCTTAAGCAACACATTTACTCAATTGTACATGAGACACTCAATCAAACTCAGTCCATGAACATGCATGCATAATAAGTAACATGTCAGGACTAAAATAAATGATGCCTCAGAGTGAATATGAACTATCACTTGTACCAATATTAACACTACCGCTTACCAAAACATCAACCATAACACCAAAACCATGAAACCATTTAGCACCAACCATTATCGTATTCAAGGAAACACATATGTACCAAGCATAATATCCCAAGATCTCTCTCTGCCCCTTCCTAGCAGCCACCGGACAATCTTTCCTCTTATACCCAACTCACCATATTTTAAGTACCCCATTTGTTCTACCGAGCACTCTCCTAAATGCATCTTACCACACTTATCACAACTAGGATAGGGGTTCCTTTCCTTCTTATTCCTAGCCTCCGGAACTTAGTAAATGATAATATACCCTCATCAAAATGAGCTCTCTTAGAGTCTCTTGCTTTATTTCTTATCTTCTCATTTTCAATTTTCTCTATATAGGTCATGAGCCTTGAAATATCCATTTCCTTTACTGGCATAGTAGTCTAACACTTTTGGTGTAATGACCTGGCCTAAGGCCTAGTCATCACATGGTGAATGAGATATCTGAATGCACCTCACCCAAGGCATTTTAATATCTCAAGCATTCATAGGCATAAAACTTAAACATTTGTGGAAGTAAAATGGGAAAGGGATTATGGACAAGATATAACAATGAAATAACATTAAAAAGGAAGCTTAAGCATTTTTCCATTAGACATACCGACTAAAACATAGTTGGAACCAATAATAATTGGTTTCCATCAAATAGAAATTACTCTATACAAAAAAAACATAGAATGTAAAAGCCTCAAAAGGCCAACATATACATAGTGTCTGAAATACATAGCAAGAATGAAAATGGTAGATACAAGAACTAAGGGCTCACCACAACAAAAGCACTAGTCTTGGACACCATATAACTAGTTGTAAGTCTATAGAGAACTACATGTCCCTACATGGTTAAATCATGCAGGCATAATGTACGTTTGTACATTGAAATGTACTAAGTATGTGAGATGCAATGAAAACATGAAATTGTAATGCCATCGTTCATAAGTAACACACACATATATACGATAAAACTATGCAAACATGAGCTCAATTATAAATAAGGGACATCGGACAAAATGAATAAGAATCAACGTATAAAAAGGAACACATGTGATGGAACCATTTCATAAAATCATAAACATGTTTGAGAAGACTTTAATTGACATACAGGACCATGTGATCTATTATATGGAATCCAACATAAACCCCTATGTCGGCATGGGGATACCACTTTCCAGGTGGAACTTTGTCATTTTACATGCATCTTTATACAACATAAATGGCCTGCGTGGATCTACTAGCCTAGCCTACAAGGGCTCCTATGGTGGCACATATTTAATAGGGAAAAGGGTTTCTTCTAGGTCTCCCTTACCAAACTCCACCACGATGCCTCATTCGGTGTTATCCACCACAATGCCCTATTCGGTGTTAAGTCATCCCACAAAATCATTAAAATATAGCTTAGTCAAATTATGACACTTAGAATCATAAGTAACAAATCTTAGAAGTAGCTCAACCTTAGGAACTACTGATTGAGTATTGCCTTTTCATCTTAGGGACCTTCATAAACATCTCTTAGGGCAATTATCAACAAGCTTGATAAATCATGCAAAACATTACTTGAAACTTAGTGGGCTAACTCTTAAGTTAAAGCATCATAAATCATGAAGATATGCTTATTCAAAATATGTAAAACAACCCACACTTTATCATTAATAATACTTATCATTGGGGTCATCATCAATAACTTAAATACATGTAAATACTTAGTATAACACCATATGATATCATTGAGACCATTTAATAACATGAAGTATCGTAAAACCATCATTAGCATGCATATTGATTAGATGGAACTTAAAAAAAAGGTAAAAGAAAATATGTAGGACTTTATGGGTGAAACGAGACCGACAAATCAAACTCATATACCTAGCTAAGCTAAGGAAGAAGGAATTTGTTGTTAGAAGAAAGACCCTATTGAAACCCTAACCTTCTTAACATGTTTTTATTCTATAGAGTTTATTTCTTTTGCCTAAGTGTCGCAACCTAGTCCCGGTAAAGATGACACTTGTTAGATCCCATCCAAGGGGAAGGCAATAACCCAACTCACAGGGTATCAGTACTAGATCTCTAGTCACAATCATAGCCAATATGGCAATATACATAATAGAAACCTACCCAAAACCTAGAGATCAACAGTACAAAGCTATAATAGACACGAGGACATATCATATACCTATATAGATAACCAGAATAATAATATACAAATCAAGAGTGCTCCTATCAATATAACCATAACTAAAAGTAGAGGTCTAATTTTTGGAAATAATAGACGACCATCAAAGGAAGGAGACTACGTCATAGCCAGAGCTGTCGATGCTCGCCAAAAGGCTTCTGACTTCTCCCGAATCTCAAACTCAACAATCATGTCCCATACTTGGACCTGCGCTATTGGAAGATGCATAAAGTAGGGGTGAGTACCAGAATAAGCCACCCAGTAGGTATCATCAGTTGATCTAGTGAAATAATATACATATGAAAAGCTCAGAAATAAAGAACTATAACAAGTCTAAAAACTCAAAACTCAGTTAAAGGATAAGCAAAGTTGGAAGACTCTCAAACCCTCAGCTGAACTACCCCAAGTGATGAAAAATGGTAGCTAGAACCAACCCAAGTGATGAACAACACTAAGCATAACTAACTCAAGTGATGAACAATAGTAAGCAGAACCAACCCAAGTGATGAATAATAGTAACCAGAACAAACTCAAGTGATGAATAACAACAATCAACTGACAAAATCGTGTAAGCCTATACTACATCTTCCCCAACTGAGGCATAATGATATACGCGGGTGCAAGGACCTAATGTCTATACTTGTACGCCACCTGGGCCCTCATAAACCAAGGAGATACACCCGCACATAATCTAATTAGCTAAATCATTACAAAACCAAACGTTTTACATTATAAGATCAAACGTCAGTTGTATATGGGTGTAAGACCCAAGTGTCTAAGCCTAAAGACCCCTTGAGTCCCTATTAGCCCAGAGGGTACACCCACACATGATCAGAATATGAATACGTGAGTGGATTAATGGGTAATAAATCTGGCCCACGGACCCCAGTGCTATATAACAATTGGGTCCTCAACCCATCCAAAAACTAGTACCATAGGGGGACTTGAACCCCTAATAGCATCTGGGGACTTGAACCCCTAATAGCATCTGGGGACTTGAACCCCTAATATCACCTAGGGACTCAAATATTAGGTATTTCGACCTGGACTTTGGTCGGGCAGTTAGCTAGGTCCGGACGGTCTGACAATGTACATAACGGTGGGACGTATCCCCCGCAGAAGAAAAAATACCTCTCGCATAAGCAAATGTGTCTAACCTCAGAATATCAATCATGGGGCCTCACTTCCAAATATAATCAGTGAGGTCTACGACTCATAATTAACTTGTTCTCAAGCTCAAAACAATCGGTGTCACATCTCTCTCTTAACAAATGAAAGTGTCTAAAACTTAAAATGTAACTGATAGGGAACCCAAAACTTAGCCAACACTCGATCCTCAGAATCTGCATTCGCTACCAGGCATCACAATCGTGGTCATCGGGTCCCAAAGTGAGCAGGGAGCGTCACCAAGTACTTGAACTTTATGGACATGGACACCGGAGCTCAAATAATGATAGGGAGCATTATCTGGGATGAGATGCCAAATAGTCACACACTCAACCAGTGCATCCATATTTGGAATTCCAAAGTCATGTCGTGCCTAGAGAGAACGTAGGCGATGACAATCATATCATGCTTATAGTGAATGTAGGCAACGATCTCTTAACCTAGGTGTCCCATAATATCAATCCAACATACACAGTAGTAATTACTACATCTCTCAGGTACAACAAATACTCCAGCATCATATAGGGAGAACCAATGCATAAGAACTATAACTGTACATCGAAGGGTATATATATGTCACACACATAGTAGAATCAATCCTAACATAGACCAAGTATACACCAACCTTATCAATAGACAGTGACAAAAGAAAATGTAGAAAATCATGGTACGTCATAAGTATCCAGGATAACCAAGCTCTGCAGAGTCATATCTATACCAGAATCAGGCCATGTGTAACAACCTGAAATTTTTTGAAATATACTTATGGTTGGAATTATATGATGTACTAAAAGCCATATATGAGTTTTGGTGTCCATGGGTTGAGTTTAAGTGGCCGAATGCAAATTGGGCTAGTTAGTGGCCTAGACGGACAGTTTTGACAGTCAACTTTAAATAGTCATAACTTTTTATGTGGGATGAAACATATGAGATAACACATATCAAATTGAAGCTCTGTGAGTGAGATTTGCAACACAAGTGATTTCACTCAATTTGTATATCGGATGAGGGATATATGGCCCAAATAGTGAGACTGTAAAAAATTTGGAAGCCATTGGAGATAGGCTCAGAAAAATGGCCAAGGACATTTGCACGGACCTTGAAACATTCCACGGTCCGTATAAGGTGTCGTGTGGTATCACAGTGAGCTTGGGGTGGCATGGAACCACCATTAAGCTAAGTATAGGTCAACGGTTCCTCAAACGGACCGTTTGAGCTTTGACGGGCCGTTTGCTACCTCGTTGAGTGAGGCAGTGGCTAGGACATGGATTGGCTGAGGTTTTTGAGTTTAAGGGAGGTCATACGGTAGTTTACATGGGACGCCTCACCTTAGACGGTCCGTTTTGTTATTCGTGAAGTGTAACAGAACGTCCTCCGAGAGTTCGTGGAAACATTTGGCTAAGTACATCTAAACGATCACTTGAACGGACCGTGTGACCATTTGACGACACTGTAGCAGCCATTTGGGTGTTGTGTTCAATGAAAATTTCTTGTTTATTAATGGTATTTTCGTGATTTAACGTTTCCCTAAGCCCCCTTTTGGTCCCTTAAGGTATCCTATACCCATAAATCATCCCCCAAACCCTCATTCATCCTTTCAAACTCTCCTACACTCTCTCATAAGATCCTAAGGCTCACTTGACCTCCATTGAAGCTAGCTTGTAGAATTTGGGGAAGAAGACTTGATTAGGCTTGTTCTTGTTGATTGTTTGCTTGGATTAAGGTATGTGGGACTTGATTCAAGGATCCTCTTTCATCCTTGAAGATCCTAAG
>JBCEWC010021638.1:0-10380 GCA_038996855.1 Solanum aculeatissimum | reverse complement strand
CTCCACTTTTATTGAACTATTTGGAGAAAGAGTTGATTTTATGAACTGAGTTATTTCAATCTTGTTGGGAAATTCTTTGGGTATTTTGCAGATTTTTCTGTTACTAAGTTAACTGGTAATGGCATTGGCTACGCGGATGGTTCTCTGGAGAAGGCTAAGTTCAACAAACCGAAAAGCTTTGCTGTTGATTCAAAAGGGAATATTTATGTTGCTGATATAAAGAACATGCATGCAATTAGAAAGATTAGCAAGTCAGGTATCTAGATGTAGTTGTGATATTTTCTTATTTTGGGTATTTTGTGTGTTGCTGATATGAATATTTTGGTTGTCTTTGATCTGACTTAAAAAGTGTTTTATGTTTAAAATTGTGTACTAGAAATTCATATCAGGGCTTTGGTTGGGGTGTAAAGTCTGAGCCAAGGCCTGGTGTATAGTGATACTTGTAAACATGCGGACTGTGAGAGTAACTGACATGTTAAGAGGAGCAAGTGAAAAACGTAGAAATAGGATCCACTGGCTGCTTTTCGTTCTTGTAACTGGAAAATAGTCATTGTGTTGGAGTTCCAGGCGGAAAAAACGTAGAAATAGCACTGACTGGCCACTTTTTGATCTTGTAATCGCAAAAATAGTCATTGTCATGGGGTTCCAGGTGGGAAAACGTAGAAATAGCGAGTGGCCACTTTTCGATCTTGTAAATAGTCACGGTCAGGAGTTGCTAATTCTAGATGGAGTTTCACCCATGGAATTTTAGCTCCATGATAGTGTCTATTTTTCAATTACACTGGCTGAAAAGTGGTTATTGTTTTCCCATTTCATTTTAAAGATTTTTTAAATGATATGGCAAACTCCACCACCAGAACTCCTATATCAGAGAGCCTACTTCTGGGGCCTTTTCTTACTTTCCTCTGTTTGGAATTCGAATGTCAATGTTATGGTTTGATGTGGAAGGTCTTTACCGCTAAGCTATCCCTTGTCAAGGACATCATTTTTATGTTTTTAGAAATTGAGTGGCTGTCAGATTCTGGGTTCATGTTTGATGAATGTTAAGAATAACACTTATTAGAAGGGAGGAGTTTTCAGAACAATGGAAAAAAATAAGAGAACACTGAGCTTCATGGATGAGTAAGTGGAAATGCAGGCATTCTAATGTGAGTATTACTTGGAAACCAGTCTTTTGTCATTCAACGCAGCTTTCAATGAATTGACCGGAATAGCTGCTTTCAAGCATCGAGAATTGATGATGTCCCATAGGAACATGTAGGGACCTACTAAATGGAACCGCCTGAACAAAGAAGATGGGCATGGAAGTTGTTAACTATAATTAGTCTATGCTGGTTGTTCGGTGATGTGATGTGTAATCAATTCCAACTTATGCTTCTCATATTGGTTATAAATATCTGTACAATGTGGTGTATGAAGCATGTCTTTAAAAGTTCTATTTAGCAATTTCCCACGACTCCCTCATGTTTCTCTTCTTGAACGTCCTTTTCTTTCAAGGGGAAGTTATAGCTTGGAGAGTGTTTCTCCTCATGGAAGGTGATCTAGTGTGTTTATCTTGCTTTGGGAAAAGGACCAAATTTACCTTTCAACTATACAAAAAATTTCAATTTTGACCCTCCACCTTACTTTGAAGCCATTCAGACCTTGTCATTAGCAAATCATTTTGTAGTTGCGCTTAACTTTTACAGAGGTCCAAGGTGGTCTAAGTGGATTCCACGTGTCAAAATGCTTTGGGGGAAGAGGTTCAACTAGGGGCGGATCCACATGCACCCTTTCAGGTGCTAGAGCACCCATTAACCTCGACGTAATATTATTTTTATATAAAGTAATTTCTTCACATCATGACTATATTAAACATTCAGCACCCAACAAACAAATCTCCTAATGGGTGCATTGGTTCAAAGCCTAGTTTTAAGTCTGATTTTAGTGAAGTCAAGGGTTCAATTCTCACTATTAACAATGATTTACACATTTTTTATTTTTCTTTTCTCTTACATGTTCTCGTTTTTACTTTATTTGTAGACTTAATTTTTAGTCTTTGTAATTTCTTTTACATTTTATGAATTTCTTGTGACATCACAAAATTAAAAAGTCATGTTCCATCACTTTTTTTGTTTAAGTTTTGGCTAAATATTTGTTTAAGAAATCCTTCAAGCTAAATTTTTTCCTTCAAAAACTGAAAGTTCCCTTTTTTTGTCAATGGTAGTATTAAAATTATTTTTCTCATTAATATTTTAAACATTGTGTTTAAATAATTGTGTACTTGTACGATGTGATTCATGGTAATTTCTATTAAAAAATTTGAGCACCCACGAGCTGAAAATCTTGGATGTGCCACTGGGTTCAACCCTCTACTTTTGAATATGGATTCAGATTATCCTCTATTGTACATCATGTTGGAGCTGCCTTAGAGTCCAGGGAAAATAAGAGATGATTTGCAAATGGCATGGGTATATGAATGGCAAAGTATACCGAAGGATCAAATTATAGTAGAGGGGGATTCTTTGACCCTTTCTCCTTTTGCTTATTTACCTAGATAGTTGCCAAATGGTGTTGTTATTACATGGTAACAATAGTTTATGCTGTTTCATTAATATTTGTTTTATTATTATTGTCATGTTGGATTCTGAATGCAACTCAATCAATGATAATATTAGGTGTTACTACAATAGCAGGAGGTTATTCAAACACACCTGGCCATGCTGATGGAATTGGATTAAATGCCTCGTTCTCAGCTGGTTATGAGCTTTCTTTTATTCCTAAAAGATGCACTCTAATGATCTCTGACCATGGCAATAGATTAGTCCGTGAAATACAGCTTAAAGCCGAGGATTGTTCAAGAGATTCTCATTCTGGTAATACATTAATCCAAGCATCCATTGCTCATTCTTTTATTGTGTTTGTTCCATTGTTGTGATTTTGAGGTTGGAATTGCTCATCAGTTTCTGCAGTCTAAAAGCTTACTGTTTAGTACACAACATTACAATAAATATTAAAATTCCATAAACCTTTTGAAATTTCATCTCTTAGATGTTTCTCGCTTTGTTGTTGTGAATGCTGTCTTTCTCTTGTACTTGAAATCAGATTCTTTTGACATTTCTAAAATCTTCTCAGATCTAAGAGCAGTTTCTACATGGCTTTTAACTGTGGGTCTACCCTGCTTGGTCTGCTTGATTATCGGGCTGGTCATTCGTCCTTATGTTATCCCAAATGTAAGTACCAATGCTGGTTTGTTTTGGGTTCTATTGATATGACAAATGCTCACATATTCTCTGATGGAACTTTCTAGACAGGATTACAGCAGTCGTCTTCAGCGCAACATGACATGGAAGCACTTCCTAATCAGTCTGGAGAGACAAGTTCTGATGTTCTGCTTCGCCATCAGAAGCGTAGTTGTTGATTCAAAAATCTATTCACTCTTAAGGCAGCTTGTATTGCTTGGTTGCTCCCATTTGCGTCTAATGTTTAGTCCTAAAGTAGTAGTAGCACGCCAGACTTCTCGTAGACAACCAACACCTCCCATAAATATTCATGACTTTGAAAGCAAAGAATCACCAAACTCGCCGGTGATAGCTAACAGTTTAGAAGATCTGATAACTTTTGATGGAAGTTTAGACCATTCTGAGCTGACTGCTAATCAAGATGATGCGGTGAAGGATAGTACCGATGTTTCTGTTCTAGATAGCATGATATTAGCTAATATTAAAGTGTTTTCAGAGCAAGGGAATGCTACTTCAAGCCCTGAAGTTTCACAAAGCATCTTGAAGTTAACCAAAAAAAGAAAGTAGTTTAGTGAAGACTGGTAGTAGTATTAATGTTATTATTAACTTTTGTAAGTGTTTTGAAAGTTGCCAAGTCCATTGCTACAATTTTCATGTACTTAGTAGGACAACTGGACAAGCAAATGACTCAGCCCCTTTTGAGTTTACTATTTCTATTGTGTTTCTTGTTTCAATGAAGTGATGCCTCATATGGAAAAACTATTCCTCTTTTGTTTCCATTTGATTGTGCTCATCTTTAGTTTGTAAAGCTGCAAATATAGTAGATTCAACTATTACGTTTCAGTTTCAAAGGTTCAGGGTTCAGTTGGCCATACTACTTTACTTACAGTTAGGGATGGCAATGGGGCGGGGCGGGTTTAATGTTATGTGGAGCGGGGCAGGTGCGGGGCGGGTTGTGGGTTCAAAAAATCAAATAGTAATTCGAAGAAAATTAAATATTTGTAATTAGTAAAAATCAAAGATATAAAATTTTTATATTAAACATTGACTTTAATTTATTTTTTTTCTAAAATTTAAATTATACATGTCTGATAAATTAAGAAACAATTGTTGAAATGTCAACTAAAAATAGTAAATTAGTGAAAAATTAAAAAAAAATATGAATTCTAATTTTTCATATTAAATTCAATTAAAAAATAAAAAAACTAAAAATTTAAGTGGGGTGGGTTTATGCGGGGCGGGTCTATGCGGGGTGGGGTGGGGTGGATTGAAAATGAAAAAAGTCACCATGCGAGGCGAGGAGGAGCGGGGCGGGGCGGTTTAAAAAAATTGCGGGTTAAACTCAACCCGCCCCATTGTCATCCCTACTTACAGTCGCGTATAGTCACAAGTCATAAGCCCACCCATCCAAATAGGCTCTAAAACTTCCTAAGTTCGTTTAATTTGTGGTTTTATTCTGCTGTGATTATTATCTCGCGCCTAAACTTTGATATAAAGTAACGCCAGATGTGAATAAGTATTTATTATTTATATAGCTTAGACATTCTTGAATGTGTAACTCTTTGCATGGAAAAATCTGACATTTTAGAAAACATGTCATTCTAAAAGTTGTTGTAAGTATTGTCCTTTAGAGGTGGGATATTGTATGGGATCTATAAACCATGTCACTAAACCAAATGATATGTATTTTGGAGTTATCCAATGCCAACAACTCAAATTAACTTTTGTGAGAAGTGGAATCCACTGAAAATGAGAAAAAAGACCAAATAATTAGGCTTACAATTTTTTTTAGTAAAAATTGATAATGATATTTACTTTATGAAACATTATAATAGATCTATTTGACAAAAATGCTTAATTCATTTGTCTTTCTCTAATGGTTTAACTGTTGTTTACCGTTTGGTCACGTGCCCATGTGAGTGGGTTCTCTTACTGTAATCAGTACAGTTATATTTTATTATTAAATAAAAGAACAAATATAAAAAATAAGATCAACAGACATTCTTACTTTCACAAAAGGAGAAATATAAAAAACAATGGTCATTAATGGCAGCTTCAAGTGCATATTTTTCTATATATTTTCATCTCCTTACTCAGCCCATACCACATTGTTCTGCCAGTTTGGTTAAAGTAATACAACTTGTGTTTTCACTGGCTTAGTTTGGTACGTGGAATAAGATAGGATAAATTTATACCGTCAACTAAACATTTTACTCTAGACTTAATCCTAGGATATCCCACATTATAATTCCGGGATAGTTTAGTCGGCGTGCCAAACGACCCCATGGTTTCTGTGTTTTCCAGCTACCTGTGGTGGAACAGATTGTTTGGACAGAAACTTGTCCTTTTTGGCTGCTTTTGTTGTTTTTTTCCTCATTTTATCTTTACTTTTTTCTTGGACCACATTAGAGGTTCAGGTTGTGTGCAAAGGACAAAAAATGGGAATAGATCTTGTCTTGACATGTATATGCAGCTTGGTATTCCCAAAAAAATAGAAGCAATGGAATTCCTAGGGAATCGATACAAGATAAATTTATACCGCCAACCAAACATAGATCAATGATATATAGATAAATTCTTTTGTACTAGTAATACTTTCACAGCATTCACTAAAACATTTTTGATAACTGGATAAACATTATAAGCTATTCTAACATGGGCTTCCACTCTCCAAAATTTGTACTTTGATAGCTGTTAATGCATGATATACTTCTCATGTCTAAGCCATCACCAAGCAATTTAAAGAACCTTTGAAGTTTCTATATGTGAATTGATTAATAGCCTTGAGAATATCCAGCAGAGTTGAATCGAGAACGAACATTGTGTCGATCATAAACAGGAGTTGCATGGTCCAGAGGCTTTATTATCACAGTCTCGCGTCGCCCTTGTTCTTGAATTGCTCCGAAAACTACTTCCTTTGTATTATCTGAGCTTTGCTCGTAGAACGTTTGAGGTCCAGATGAATGATATTGATGATGATGTAAATGCTTCTGAGTTTGCTGTTGGTGTTGTTGAAAGTCAGTGTTCCATCCACCACCATAAAAAGCACGACTTTGTTTCAGCTGTTGCATCTTTTCAGAATCTTTGGACATGAATGCATAGGTCTTTCGTGGAGTAGGAGTTCTGGGTTCAATGGATGGGGGTTCATCTTCTTTTGGTACTACAACACTATCCTGTACCGGCCATGTGTGTTGCTGATACAGCTGTTGCTGTTGATAGTGATGGTTCAAAGGTAACTTTTTGAATACTGGAAATACACCTCCTAATATTTCCGAAACTGCTGCTCCAGTACGCATGATTAGCTTTCCTAGAGATCCAGACATGCTTTCTTCTTGCTTCTCCACCTCACCTTCAGTTGGAATTAGGGGAGGCCTTACTGATGATTTCACTGGCTTCTCATAATGATCCGTGAAAATGTATGTGTTCTGATCCTTCAAGAAGACAGAAGAGAAAGGGTGAATGAGATCGTGTATGGAAAGATGCAGAAGGCTATACAATCAGACACAAAACAGGTGCCATTTGGAAGTTGTAAAAAGTGTCCTATAGACATTTAACTTGCTAACAAATTGCTGCATGAACATGTGAGAACTAATTTCCCAAGGATACAAAAAGAAAAGCCTAGAGGTGGAAGAAAGGTCCTTAAGTTCTTTATCTCAGTTCTGATTGCAATGGTTAAGAGGCTATCTGACTTGAATCATAAGAGTACTGAACTTGATACTCACTTCTTCCGGGGATACCATGGTACCAACCCTTCGCTGTAGCAATGCTAGCATGTAACCAAAGAAACCAGCAGCCAAAAGCACAGCAATTCCTGTGGCATAATCTTCTTCTTTAATAACACCTTCAGCTGAAACACATTGTACATAGTAATAGGACAAAGTTACTAACCTAGAGGAAAACCACTATCATACTGATAAGCACAGTCTTCAAAATGAAGTTGGATCTCTCGTATTGCTTTATTTCCCCTGTCTATGACAAGCAGGGAACAACTGCTTCCCACATAGACCACATCAAAATCATTAGAGAATTTTGCGTCTTCGCTTGGTCCATCAACATGTCCACCTCCACGGCTCCATTTACCACCGGCAATTGTTGTGATCCCTGGACAAGGAAATTTCATAGCTTAAGTTTGATGAGCATACTTTACAGACTTAAGCCCACACATTTTCCTCATACCAAAAGGAGATTTAGGAGTCATCCAACTTTGTCAGGATTTAGATGACAAGAAGTTTGGAGATTTTAGGGGCATGCACAAAGGTCACAAACTAGCAAAACGATGCTCCTATATCTTTGCTAGAAACAGTGTTTAGTTAATCACCTGCATCACCAATCTTCCTAATCACCATGTTATCAGTATCTGCTATGTAGATGTTCCCTCTGTCATCAACAGTAAGACCTTTCGGATGGTTCATTCTCGCCTCACGTAACTTTCCATCAACATGTCCAGAGTATCCATCAGCTGATCCAGCCACCAACCTAGGTCTGGTGTCTGTAAACTTTCCCCAGTTAGACTAAAATTTACAAACTAGAAAAGTCCCACAAAGAAACTTCAACAGAAAACTTTTAGAAAGGAAATATCAAAAAATTATTTGCAAGAAAACAGTAAAATAACACAGCAAACACATTTGCAGTAGACAAGAAGAATCAAATAGTAAAAGCAAAGCATCTTTTATAGAGTTGCTGCTAGTTGAACTCATTTTAATAGCCAACATGAAAAGCAGAGTTCACGTACCCGTAGAGAATCCAAAGCTTCATTACTGAACAAAATTATGCAAAATATTGATGTGGAAGCACCAAAATTCCACTTGCAAACGATCAGTGGACAACTCAAAAATTGAAAATCACAAAGGATTCAGAAATTAACTAACAAGGACACAAAGCACATGAAACCAAAATGTGCAAACTGCAAACTTCTATGAGCTAAAACTCAGTACAATGTCTAGCTTGAAATAACGTTCATTTACACTAATGTAAACCCTGTCAAAATTCTGATACTGCTCAAATAAGAGAAGCCAGTCTAGTTATATACAGACAACAAAAGACTAAAACCAAATGAACACTCAACATTGAAGGCACTAATTACCTAGACTAGCTAAACCAACATATATAAGGTACCTTATCCTTACCCTACCTTGGGAAGGTAGAGAGGCTGTTTCCGATAAACTATCAACCTAAGAAAACAGAATCAACAGGAAATAGCTACAAGAAAACCCAAAAGAAAAACAGAACTTACACTGAGACAAAGAGGAAGAGATCTTGTAAAGATTACTATTAACAGAATCCAAAATGAGGAGCTCCCCACTAGACATAACCTCAACAGAATAAGGCTCAATCCCAAGTTTGCTTCCATCAAACACAGTCTCCACACTATACCCACTCTCAAATTTCATCATTGGACGCCCAGAAATCACTACAAAACCCGAACAATCATTTCATTATTTGATATTTCAACCCCATTTTCCAAAAACCAAAAATAAATTGAAGGACAAAATCAATGTAGGACTAAAGATCCATACCTGTTTTAGTACTAGCTTTGAGTGACCAAACCCATTTCATCAGCTTTGTTACAGCATTTGAAACAAACCCATTTACAATCTCTGCTTACCAAACCAGTAAACACCATTAAAACAAGAACAGATCAAGAATGCCAGAATCTTCTAGAAGAGCTAAAAAAACATGCAGAAAAATCAGAATGCAGACTCACTTGCAGGGGAAGGTGAAGCAGAAACAGAACAGAAAGCAGTAGCAGAAAGAAGCAAAAGAATGAGAATCAAAGTTGAAAACTTTCCAGCCATTGTTGAGTGAAAATCCAAGAAAATGGTGAGGGGCTAACTATTGCATTGTGGGGTATGAAGAAAAACTAAAGAAAACCCTAACTCAAAAAATGAGCTCAGTGAGATAAAGGGGGTGTTGTAAAAGAAGTGGGGAGGGAGCAAGAAGAAAGAAGTGGCTTTGTGGGGGGTTTTTGGTTGATCTTTTGCAGAAAAGTGTTGGGGTTTTTGAGAGTGTGAGGGAAAGTTGTGAATGAAAATTAAAAGATGAAAGAGACAAGGGGGGGAGCAAGGGTGGGGGGGTGAGGAAAGCAAGAAAAAAGAGAGGTTGGTTTGGGGGGAGGGGGGAGGGGGGCAGGGGGAAGGAAATAGGTGATAGGACCCACATATGACCATTGGGAAGAAAGAAGAGGAAAAGAGAGAATCATATGAATCTATGATTATATTTGTACAATCTTTGTGTTCCTAATCTCTCATCATAAATCTTGTTTTTTACTACTACAAATACCAAGGTCAAGCAAATTGTTTACTACTCAATTCATCCATTTCAAAATAAGTATAGCACTAATAAAACAAATATGCCAAAAAAAATATTTTTTAACTCATTTTATGTCGTATTCTTTGACTTGATTTATCTATCCATTTCAAAACAAGTCTCACATTAATAAAAAAAATATGCCAAAAAAATTACTCTCTTTGTCTCTTTTTATCTGGTATTCTTTTACTTGGTATGGTATTTAAGGAAAAAAAAACTTTTGAAATTTGTAATCTAAAATTATTCTTAGATATTTATGTAGATGAGAATCATTTCATTAAGGATAAAAGAGATATTTTAAGGTTAAATTATTTCCAATTAAAGTAAGATGACATTCTTTTGAGAACGAATCAAAAAGAAAATTGTGCCACAGAAAATGAAATAGAGGGAGTACTTATTATTTTAATAATTCAAGGTAGAAAATAAAAAAAAATATCTCATTTTATGTGGCATCATTTGATTTAGAACGATATTTAAGAAAAACAAATTTTTAAAATTTATGGTCTAAAATAATTTTTAAATATTTGTATGACTAGAATCATTTCATAAAGGAAAACAATTTAAGTTAATTTTTTTTTAACTAGAATAAGATTACATATTTTTGTGACGAGCTAAAAGAAATGTCACATAATATGAGATAGAGAAAGTAGCTTATTTGTTTTTGTTTGTCTCACTTTTTTTATACGGAAAAGGGTCAAAATTGCCCCCGAACTATGCAAAATAGACCACGTATACCCTCCGTTAGATTTTTGGACCAAAAATACCTCTACCATTAACTTAAGAGACCACAAATACCCCTCAAGGGTTAACAACACACATGTGGCACTAATTCCGCCACCTAAGCTGCCAACTA
>JBCEWC010021637.1:0-10381 GCA_038996855.1 Solanum aculeatissimum | reverse complement strand
TAAAATCAATTTAAAAGGGTTAGGATTCTTAGGATCTTCAAGGATGAAAGAGGATCCTTGAATCAAGTCCCACATACTTTAATTCAAGAAATCAACCAACAAGATCAAGCCTAATCATGTCTTCTTTCCCCAAATCCTACAAGCTAGCTTCAATGGTGGTCAAGAAAGACTTAGGATCTTAAGAGAGAGTATAGGGGAGTTCTAATAGATGAAATAGGGTTTGGAGGATGATTTAGGGGTTTAGGATACCTTAATGGACCAAAAGGGGGCTTAGGGAAATGATAAATCATGAAAATACTATTAATAAACCGGAACTTTTCACTGCAAACAGAACCCAAATGATAGATATAGTGTCGTTAAGATGTTACATAGTCCGTTCAAATGACCGTCCAGATATACTTAGCCAAATGTTCACGCGAACACTTGGAGGACTTTCTGTTACACTTAACGAACCCACAAATAGTCCATTCAAGGTGAGACGTCTTGTTCAAGGCACCTTCCAACCTTCCTAATAGCCAAAATAATAAGCCAAATCTTGTCCTAGCCACTGCCTTATTCCACGAGGCAGTAAACGGTCCGTCAACCCTCACACAAGCCGTTCAAAGCTTCGTGATTTTGGAATTTTCTTAGGGGTGGTTCCGGGCTACCCCAAGCTCACTGTGACACCCCACGGGACCCTAGACAGACCGTTCAATGTTTAACGGTTCGTGAAAATGTCCTTGGTCATGTTTCTGTGCCTATCTCCAATGGCTTCCGAATTTTAGATAGTTTCACTGTTTGGGCCATATCTCCCTCATCCGATATCCAAATTGAGTGAAACCACTTCTGTTGCAAAGTAAAGAGCTTAAATTTAATATGTGGTAGATCACATGTTTAATCCCACATAAAAAGTTATGACTATTTGAAGTTGTTTGCCAAAACTGTCCCTCTAGGCCACCAACTAGCCCAATTTGCATTTGGCCACTTAAACTCAACTCGTGGCTACCAAAACTCAACCATGGATTATAGTACATCATAGAATTCCAACCATAAGTAGATTTCAAAAATTGCCGGGTTGTTACATATCGTATGGTTCTGGTGGAGTTAAAGGAGTTGAAAGACCAATTGAAGGATTTGTTGGAGAAAGGGTATATTAGACCTAGCATTTCACCTTGGGATGCTCCAGCATTGTTTGTAAGGAAAAAGGATTGGTCATTCCGTATGTGTATTGATTATAGGCAATTGAAGAAGGTGACCATTAAAAATAGGTACTTGTTGCCTAGGATAGATGATTTGTTTGACCAACTTCAAGGGGCTACTTACTTCTCCAAAATAGATCTTTGTTTGGGTTATGATCAATTGAAAGTGGGGGAGTGTGATATTCCCAAGATGGCTTTCCGGACTCATTATGGTCATTTTGAGTTTGTGGTGATGTCTTTTGGGTTGACTAATGCTCCGGCGGTATTTATGGATCTCATGATTCGAGTGTTCAAGCCTTTTCTTGACAATTTTATGGTGGTCTTTATGTATGATATCTTGATTTACTCTCGTAGTGAACAAGAGCATATAGGTCATTTGAGGTTGGCTCTCCAAACCTTGAGGGAAAAGAAATTGTATGCAAACTTTAGCAAGTGTGAGTTTTGGTTGGGAGAGGTTGCCTTTTTTGGTCATGTGGTGTCCGGTGATGGCATCAAGGTTGATCTTAAGAAAACTGAGGCGGTAAAGGATTGGCCTAGACCATTGACTCCTTTAGATATTAGAAGTTTCCTCGGTTGGCCGGCTATTATAGAAGGTTTGTTGAGGGGTTTTCATCTACAGCGTCTCCGTTGACAAAATTGACTCAAAAGAAAGCCAAGTTTGTGTGGACCAATGAGTGTGAGAAAAGTTTCCAAACTTTGAAGGATCAACTTACATCGGCTCCAGTTTTGACTTTGCCAAATGGGTTAGATGGGTTTGTGATTTATTGTGATGCATCACGTATTGGTTTGGGTTGTGTGCTTATGCAACATGGTATGTTTATAGCCTATTCTTCTCGATAATTAAAGGTGCATGAACAAAATTATCAGACTCATGATCTTGAATTAACGGCGGCGGTGTTTGCTGTGAAAATTTGGCATCATTATTTGCATAGTGTCCATGTAGATGTCTTCACCGATCACAAGAGCTTGCAATATGTGTTCACCCAAAGGGATCTTAATTTGAGGCAAAGGCGGTGGTTGGAACTTCTTAAAGATTATGACATGAGTGTTCTTTATCATCCCGTTAAGGCCAATGTTGTGGCGGATGCTCTTAGTAGACTTTCTATGGGGAGTGTAGCTCATGTGGATGACGGAAAGAAAGAGATAGAAAAGGTTGTGCACTGTTTGGCTAGGTTGGGTGTGAGGTTAGCCGAATCTGACAATGGTGGGATCATTGTGCAAGGTGGGTCCGAGTTTTCCTTTGTAGCTGATGTTAAGGCTAAGCAAGATTTAGATCCTTCTTTGGTAGACTTAAAAAAGTTGGTTGTCGATGGCAAGATTAAGGTTTTCTCCCAATGGAGAGATGGTGTGCTTCGGTACCAAGATCATTTGTGTGTTCCAGATATTTATGGCTTAAGAGAGACTATCATGAAAGAGGCTCACAATTCACAATATTCCATTCATCCAGGATCTACCAAAATGCACTGAGATTTGAAAGAGTTGTATTGGTGGCATGGTATGAAGAAGGATGTGGCTAAATTTGTATCGGAATGTCCTACTTGCTAACTAGTAAAGGTAGAACATCAAAGGCCCGGTGGCTTGACACAAGATAATGAGATTCCCACTTGGAAGTGGGAAGATATAAATATGGACTTTGTGGTCGGGTTACCCCGTACTAGGAGGTAATTTGATTCCATATGGGTTATAGTTGATAGAATGACGAAGTCGGCTCATTTCTTACCTGTCAAGACTACCTATAGAGCCAAAGAGTATGCTAAGATATATATCAGGAATTTGTGAGGTTGCATGGTGTGCCAAGGTCTATCATATCGGATCGTGGTACCCAATTTACTTCTCACTTTTGGAGATCCTTTCAAAAGGGACTTGGTACTAAGGTCTAGTTGAGCACCGCATTCCATCCTCAAATCGATAGGAAAGCCGAGAGGACAATTCAAACCGTGGAGGATATGTTGAGAGCTTGTGTGTTGGAGTTTAAGGGAAATTGGGAAGATCACCTACCTCTCATCGAGTTTGCTTAGAACAATAGTTTTCATGCTAGCATCGGTATGGCACTTTTTGAGGCTTTGTATGGTA
Organism: Solanum aculeatissimum; assembly: GCA_038996855.1. NCBI lineage: Eukaryota > Viridiplantae > Streptophyta > Magnoliopsida > Solanales > Solanaceae > Solanum > Solanum aculeatissimum. The sequence goes on along the minus strand of JBCEWC010021637.1, from coordinate 7,130 downwards.
GAAGATGTAGGTCTCCAGTTGGTTGGTTTGAAATTGGTGAGGTGGACTTGATAGGACCGGACTTGGTTGTTGAGGGTATTGAAAAGGTGAATTTGATTCGAGAAAGGTTAAAGACGGCCCAAAGTCATCAAAAGTCTTATTCGTATGTGAGAAAGAAGGACCTTGAATTTCATGTTGGTGATTGGGTGTACGTGAAGGTGACCCCACAAAGGGTATAATACATTTTGGTAAAAAGGGCAAGTTGAGTCCAAGGTACGTTGGACCTTATGAGATTGTGGAGCGGATTGGCAATGTAGCTTATAGGTTAAACTTGCCTTTAGACATGAGCTCTATTCATCCGATTTTCCATGTATCCATGTTGAGAAAGTTGGTTGGTGACCCCAAGGCCATTGCACCTTTGGAGGGTGTGACGATTGAAGAGAACTTGACCTATGAAGAGGTACCGATTGAGATTTTGGATAGACAAGTGAAGCGGCTTTGCAATAAGGAGGTGGTTTCAGTCAAGGTACTTTGGAGGAATCAAGATGTGGAGAGTGCAACGTGGGAATTGGAGTTGGACATGATGTAGCGATATCCTTACCTCTTCCAATCTACTCAAGCCTAAGGTACTAGGTTCTATCCTCTATTTGTCCTAATTTTTTATTTCTTGAGTTTCATGATATTGCATGCATTCATGAGCGTGAAATTGATTTAAATAATGTTTTGACATGATTTTTGAAAGACTTTTGATATGATGAATGATCTTTTGAGTTTTAGTTGACATGTCTCTTGTTTTGTGATTGATGTCCTCAAGCCGTAGTCTTAACTCATTCGAGGACGAATGTTCCCAAGGGGGAGATGATGTAACGATCCAAAAAATTTTGAAACTCCTTATGGTTGGTCTTGTATGATGTTATACTTTTCATGGTTGAGTTTTGGTAGCCACGGGTTGAGTTTAAGTGGCCGAATGCAAAATGGATCATTTGGTGGCCTAGAGAGGGCGTTTGAGCAGTATATTTTGAGGGAACATTACTTTTGATGAAGGTTTAACCGTGTGGGATACTGCATATCAAATGTAAGCTATTTGAGTTATCTTCGCAATGCAACTGGTTTCACTCAATTCGGAGTTCATATGAGGAAGTTAAGGCCAAAACAGTGAGACTGCCCGTAATTCGGAAGACGCTAGGAATAGGCCCTAGAAATGGCCCAAGGATAGGACCACGGACAGTGTGAGGGTCCACAGTCTGTGTGGGGGTCCGTTTCATGGTCCAGTGAGTTCAGGGCAGTCAGGACCCACCCCATAAACCAAGTGAAGTCTCATGGACCACCCCACGGTCTGTGAGATCGTAAATGGTCTATGTGGATGGTCTGTCAAGTGAGGCAGTGGCTTGGCCAGGCTGTGGGGTTGGTTTTTAGGCCAAGTGTGTATCCATAGACCAGTACATAGTATGTGTGAAGCCACACGTCCTGTGACCCCCCTTCGTGAAGTGATCCAGAAAGTCCCTGAGAGTTCAAGCCGAAGACGAAACCAAGAAAGGTCTCATGGTCCAGTACACGGACCGTGTACTAGTAAACGACACCTGTAGCTCCATCGTGTGACACTATTTTCCAGTTAAATGTCCATTTCATTAATGGTTAATTCGTAATTTAATTAATCCCTAGGCCCCTTTTAGGCATCCTAAGGTCCCCTAAATCCCCTTAACCTAACCCTAACCCCTTTGAATCCATTCTAAGGCTCCTCATTACTCTTCGAAAAATCCTAAATCCTCTTGACCTCCATTGTTGAATGCTTGAAGAAATTTGGGGAAGACAATTGTTTCTTGCTTAATTCTTCAATTTCTTTGGTCTATTGAAGGTATGTGGGTTTTGATTCAAAGATTTCCTTTCATCCTTGAAGACCCAAAAACCCTACTCTTTACTTTTTGATTTTAAGATTCTTTAAGTTATGGGTTCTTCCAATTTTAAAGTATTTAGTTGATTGAGACTATGTGCTGTAGATTTTAGGTGATTTAATCATCATTTCAGCTTGAATTTTATTAATGTTCATGAATACTCTTGAAGGATCAATGTCCATGTCCCTTTATGATTTAATTATGCATGGGTAAATTGCATTATGATTTAAATATAGAATTTCTCATGATTTATGTTGAATTACCTTTCAAATTGTGAAATTTAGTTTGAATTCCATTACCCATGTTCTTCTTCCTCATTCATGGCATATGCATTGAAGATTGTTATAATGAAACTCTTGTTTTGATATGATATGTAAGGCGTGTGATCACATAGTCTCTCCGTTATGGTTCTTTGAGCATCTTGGGTGCTTGCACCACTTTTGACATGTTTTGAATGCTTGATATGATAAGCTATTTAGATGGGCTACTCTATTTGCATTGACATGAAATGATGATGAAAATGTTTTGGAAACTCTTGATGGCCTTTAGCCTAAGCATAAGCATGGTTTGATCAATGGTTTTGGTTTTGACTAAGGATGCATGATTTAAAAAGAATGTAAGTCCTTCGATTTGAAGTTGCATCTATATATATGTATTCCCGTGGGATAAGACTTAGTATCGAGGTATTAGAGTTGGGGTTGGCTATCTCCATAGGGTTCGTACTCCTTTCCATCAAACCATGTGCCAACATGTGATTTCTCCCTTTATGGGATGACTTGTATATTTCCCCTTGTTTAAGGGTGACTAGGGTACTACTTGACAAGTAGTTCGGATCCGGGTAGTAGCTCGCTCGGGTCTCCTCTGTTGTCGGTTGAGGTCACATCCTCGCTATATTATGATCATAGGTTTGCATCCCATGCATCATGGCATAACATATTGTTATATTACTCTTTGGCTACGTGCATTCCTTTCGTATCACTTGTCCCCTTGTCATGTTGCTTGGTCATACTACATTTGTCATGTGCATTGCATGCCCGCATGATTATCCCATCCCTAGAAATATCCCCATAGCTTGAGTCCAAAGACCCTATTCCCTTAGAGCTTATGTGTTATGTGTTTGGCTTCCGCGCTTTTGAACCAATGATGTGTGTGATGATGCTATGATGGCTTGATCGAGGACTTTCATGTTCTTCTTCGCCATGTCACATCTAGGCCCCTATGTGGGTCATGACAATTACTCTCATGCACCTTTAGTTTCCTAGAAGCATAGGCTATGACCTTGCCATCTTGCATTAGTACATACCCCAAACCAACCCTTAAAGCATCGCAATAGACCGTAAACCCTTCGAACCCTTCTGGTAGAGTCAAAATAGGAGCGGACATAAGATTATCTTTTAAAGTTTGGAAGCTCATTTCACATTCTTTGGTCCACACAAATTTTGCTTTCTTTTGGGTTAATTTGGTCAAAGGGGAAGCAATGGAAGAGAAACCATTTACAAACCTTCGGTAGTACCCCGTTATGCCTAAGAAACTCCTAATATCTGTTGGAGTCAATGGCCTAAGCCAATTCTTTATCACTTCTATTTTCTTAGGGTCCACTTTGATCCTATCACCAGACACTACATTCCCTAGGAACGAAACTTCTCTTAACCAAAACTCACATTTATCAAAATTTGGCAAAAAACCTCTCATCCCTCAAAATTTGCAACACTCTCCTCAAGTGATTCACATGTTCCTCTTTACTTTGAGAGTAGATCAAAATATAATCAATGAATACGATCACAAACAAATCAACGTAGGATTTAAACACCCTATTCATTAGGTCCATAAATATTGTCGGTGCATTAGTTAAACCAAATGAGATCACCACAAACTCAAAGTGCCCATACCTAGTCTGAAATGCCATCTTGGGAACATCATACTCTCTCACCCTCAATTAGCGGTATTGGAACCGGAGATCAATCTTAGAGAAATCACTATACCTTTGTAGTTGGTCAAATAGATTATCTATCCTTCGCAAGGGATACTTGTTCTTTATGGTGACCTAATTAAGTTACCGATAGTCAATGCACATCCTAAGGGAACCATCCTTTTTCCTCACAAACAACACTGGTGCACCCCAAGGGGACTTAATAGGCTTTATAAAACCCTTCTCCAATAAGTCCTTTAGTTTGTCTTTTAACTCTTTTAACTCCGTCGGGGCCATACGGTAAGGAGGAATGGAAATGGGTTGAGTATAGGGGAGGAGGTCTATACCAAAGTCTATTTCCTTTTTGGGAGGAATACCGGGAGGCTCTTTAGGAAAAACATAAAGAAATTCATTGACCACCATAATCAACTCGATCAGAGGGGCTTTAATCTCAACATCCCAAACCCTCACAAGATGGTGAATACAACCCTTAGAAATCAACTTTCAGGCCCTAAGAAAAGAAATGAATCTACCCTTAACCATCGAATCATGACCATCCCACTCAAATATGGGTTCATTATGAATTTAGAATTTAACCTTATGGGTTCTACAATCAATGGAAGCATGATATGCATGTAACCAGTCCATCCCAAGAATAATATCAAAGTCTACCATGTATAGTTCAACAAAATCACAAGGAAGGACTTTATGCATTATAGACACGGGACAACGCCTATGACCCTTCTAGCAACAACAGACTCACCAATGGGGGTAGATATCTCAAAGGATTCACATAGTGACTCGGGATGTACATGAAGCTTGTTAGCAATAAAAGAAGTAATAAAGGAAAGGGTGTCACCCAGATATAATAATACATACACATCAAAGTCAAAGACCTTAAACATACTAGTAACAATGTCTGGCATCTCATCCATTCCTTGCCTCCCTTGAATTGAATAGAACTGATTATGACGTGGAGCACCCCCTTGTTGGGAACCTTGGGCTCTTGGGTCAACATGAACACCTTTTCCTTGGGGGAGACCATCTCTATCCTTGTTGTGAACATGAGGACAATCAATAACTTTTTGTACCATCCTACCGCACCCATAGCAAGCATTTGAATCCCTTAAGTATTTGCCACTATGATTCCTCCTGCATTTTTGGCTCCTTGGAAAAGTCATTCCATCATTTCGTCCTTGTGACTTAGGGTACCCTATCATTAGTCAACCTTGGTTTATCTGAATTGGACGACCCTTGGCCTTCGAATTTGTGGCCTTATTTAAAATGACCACCCTTAGTGCCTTGGAAACAACCATCATACCGAGCTCTCTTGGACTTCCTGCTCTTTCTCTTTCTAAGTTTCACCCTTTCAAGTTACTCGGCATAAGTCATGACCCGAGATAAGTCCATATCACCCACAAGCATAGCGGTGTGACACTCTTCATTCACCAAATCGGACACTCCCGACATAAACTTGTTCATTCTTGCCCATGGTTAGCAACTAAATGAGGAGCATACTTGGAGGGATTGTTAAACTTGAGGGAATACTCCCTCACACTCAATCAACCTTTCTTGAGATTCATGAATTCCATCATCTTTGCCTCTGTCAACTCGGTAGGGAAAAATTGATTTAGGAAAGCGGCTTTAAACTCTCCCATGGGATGGAGCCACCTTCCTCCCTCTCTCCCTCTCATTGAGTGAACCAAATTTATGCAAAGCCTTTAAGTTGATAGGATACAAGTTCCGCCTTCTCTTCCGAGCTCACCCCCATGATAGTTAGGACCTTGTATGTCTCATCAAGAAATTCTTGGGGGTCCTCCTCCATTTTGGAGCCATGAAACTTTGGAGGATTTATTCTTTTGAAATATTTCACCCTAGAAGCCGAGTGGGAGCATGGTGAGCTTGGGCTCCTTGGTTCAATTGGTTGGTCATGGCTTGTGCCAACATAGAGATAACATTCCAATACTCGGCGTGTGTGACCCCTTCCTCGTCTTGGGGAGCTCGAGGAACCTGAGGGGCCGGAGCACCCTCTGGCGTAAGAGATCTTTAAGGCATTCTCCTTGGCGGCATGACCTAAAAGAGAAAAAGACCATCCGTTAAAAGAAAAGGAAATCTTAACCCAATACTATAGAACGACATAGATTATGAAGAAGTGAACCACTTCCTATATTGTCTCATAGCCTCCCAATCATAGTTTTGATGTGCTTCACACCCATGAATAAGACTCTACTTGACACGGTGTGTTGGAATTCCGAGGACCATTTATAAACCTAGTGCTCTGATACCAAGCTTGTCATGACCAAGCCTAGGGCCTAGATGTGACACGGAGAATGGGATACCCGAGGGCATCCCAAACTAACCTCTTACATATCTTTGGCACATCCTTGGTTGTGGAAACTTAAATCAAATAATAACAAGTAGCAAATAAATTCAAGGGGAAATGGGACTTTAGACTCAAGCTATGGGGATGCATATGGAAGAGGATTTGCAAGAGTCACATATCAAGTAATGTTTAAGAGGCGGGTAAGTAGGACTCACGCTATGGGTGTATTTCTGAGACTTAGGACTTCCATCTCATCAATAACATACAATAAGCATATAAAGGGATAAAGGGATTAAGGGAAGTCTCGCATAGTATGTAATGATATAATAGGAGTCAAGCTTATTACATATTAATCATATCCAATAAAACCTTTATCATGATTGGAACGGGGGCCAAGACATGCTTCCGGGCTCACCCTCAATAAGAAACTATCCATAAATACATAAGGCTTAATCTAGAATGAAAGGAAAATGGTTGTTTTCCCCGTAATAATGGACTCACCAAAGAAGTCTTCAAGTAATTCGGCTAGCCACGTGGAGGAGGATGAGTAGGAGCTCTGGTCCCTATATGGTGAGATCATGCAGGAAAAAGAGCATGCGTTAGTACTTGGAATGTACTAAGTATGCAGGGTGCAATGTAAGAAAGGAGACGTAGTGTAATATTTTAAAATGCATAATCGTAATCAATATATAAGAGATCAATACATGCATGGATAGTTCTTAAGACAAAACATGCATAGACACAATCAAACTTGCATAGCATACATACATATGTGGGAGGAAACCATAACTGACATATAAGACCAAGCGAGCTACTACTTGGAATTTCGATGCATGACCCCTCACAAGAAAAGAGGTGGTCTACTTGCCAAGGTAAATTAAACTTCACCCCACCTAGTAGGTAACTTAACCTAGATGGATCGACAAGTAAAATCCCTTTTAGGGAGCATGACATAAACCTATGGTGGCACATAGTTAAGAGACCAAGACTTTGTATAAGGACCCCTTAGGTCGAGCCCCCACCTTAA
>JBCEWC010021636.1:0-10381 GCA_038996855.1 Solanum aculeatissimum | reverse complement strand
CTTGTATGACTTTTCTTCTTTCAAATCCGCTTCTACCTTTGAGGCATCATGGAAAGCCACTTCAAGAGTTTCATAGTTCTTAAGCTTCAATGGCTTCAAGATATCATACCTCTAGTTGGCCACAAATCGGATCATCGTACATTGCATGTTCTCTTCAATTTTAGACTTCAACTGCTCGTTCTCAAACTCATCATAATACTCTTCAACACGTTTGGTACCTTGCCTAAACATAACACCTTCTTGAGTACCTCTTAGTAGTAGTTTGGAGTCAAGTATCTCAACTCCATAAGTGCAATCAACTCTTGCCAAGTAGGTAACTCGTAAATGTGATGGCTCTCCCTTTTTCTCCTCTTGGACTCCCACCAAGTGGATGCATACCCTTCAAATTGTGTTGTGTGAGAGCGTACTTTGCCTTCAAAGTTTCTGAGATATTATTTGTGAGAAAGATCTGCTCACTTTAAATTTTCCACTCCAAGAACTCATCGGGGTCACTACCTCATTTGAACCTTGGAAGTGTGATCTTGATAGTGTTTAAGCCCCTATCTTGATCATTCCTCTCCCCAAACTTATTCCTCTGTTTCCCATCCTATCTCCTCTATATCCCATCCTATCTCTTCCATTCCCTGCTCTATCTCCTCTATACCCATAATTTTTGCCTCCCATGCCATGATCCCACCCCAAGTCTCGAGGTCGGGCTTCTTCCCCTTGTACTCCATAAGCATCCCTACCGCCATTCTCCCAAAACTCATCATTTTTGAGATATCCATGCATTTTATCATAGAGAGGATTTTGGTATTGTAGTCTTGGTGGGGAATTTGTGGTGCATTTAGTGGAGGTGATGGGTAAAATTCATGAGAATATGCGTTTGATGTATTTCAGAATGGAGTTTGGTATTAGACTTGGTTTTCCACAAAAGGAAGATTCTCTTGTGGAGGGTGATAGGGTTGTGGGTTTGGATATGGTGTAGCTTATCTTGTATGGTTTGGATTGTTGTTCATTTGGAATGTGGGGTGTTGGTAGCTTCAGGTTCGGCTTTGCGGAGGAAGACATAGATTATGGGCTTTTCCCGAGGTAATGGCAGTGGAATACATCGATGGCCTCCTTATCTCCTCATTTTTGGATATAATTGCTTTCCCTCAATTCTTATTCTCTACCCATACCAACCTTTCCTCCGTACCCCCCATCCTTCCATTCATTTTCTCTATTTATTTGGAGATGTAGGCAAAAGTTTCCATGGTGTTCTCTGCATCTTCCCCAATTGGACTTGCATTAGACATGATACCTACAATACTCAACAAACAAGATTAGTAGTAAAAGCCTCAAGTCACTAGTATGTAACTCTCAACGAACCTTCTATGGCATCGTCTCAAAATTAATAGTGAACTAGCTCCGCTCAATTAATTTAAGGTCACCTATCCTTTGTGGTGGAGGGGATTCTTATGACTCTTGAAAGAAGGATGACTCAAACAAAGCTTAGAAGTATGAATAAAAGGAGCAAACTTGAAGAAAGAGGTACAAGAAAAATCGGACTAAAAAAAAACTAAGTAACAAAAGTAGAAGAAATTACTTTGTGTTACCTAATTTTAAGAATCAAGGAGATGATTTAATATTTGGAAACTAGTTAACAAGTAACTAAAGATGTTAATTAGTTGTTAAATAGTTGAGGAATGAAAAACAATGAGTGACAAAAATGAAGAATTGAGTTCGGACACTTAGAATTTATTTTGAAACCTTATGTGTTCATGACTTGAAAGGGGATTTGATTTGATAATTTGATCATTAAAACTAGTTAACAAGTAGTTAAATATGTTAATTTCTTGATAAATAGTTGAAAAATCAAAGCACGATTAAAAAAGAATCATGTCATTTGGACACTTAGAAAAACTTTTATGCCCAAAAAACCTCCCATACTTAGAAATATTTGGGGTGTCTTGTAACATTCAGGTCTCTGAAATTGGGCTACACGCGCCATGTGGAACGTCTGGAGGAGATGGGCCATATCCTAATAGTCATACCTATGTGGGAATAAGACAATACCCGACATTAAGACCATTCAGATTATAATATGGAATCTCGATGTTCCCTCTACACCAATAAAAAGAGGAGTCTGCTTTGCCAAGGTAGACCACTCCTCACCTTATAGGCTCTATCCTAGCACGGTGAGAACCCATCATTTTGACCCCATCCTATAGGCTCTATCCTAGTATGGTGAGTGTCACATGAAGAAGCTATATGTATTCATTAGCAAATATTATAGACATATAATCATCAAACCTATGGTCGCACGTTGTTATGAGACTTAAGGATTTATGTTAGGGATCTTGGGGATAGTCTCTCTCACACAAACTCATTCGGTGCTAACTCAAATCCCATAGAATACATAATCATGCATATACATGGACATCATCATAATTTCTACTTTATGAAAATCATACTTTCATAGTTTGTAAAATAGGCATCATGACCTCATCATATCATAAGAATAGTCTATCTACAAAACTTTTTATATAGTGTGGGTACTCCCCATCTTATCATCATTTCACAAACATTAGGGTCGTAAGTCACCCTCATCATCATATCATCATCATCACCATCATAACATCATCATAATCATAATCAAAACATATTTTTCATACTTTGAATCATATTCATGAAAATCATAAATTTATCGTAAATAATTAGGGTCGTGTGTGGATTCATGAGGAATTGAGCTAAAATGATGCAATTCAATAAAAATCATGTAGGAATCATGCAATTAAAATTACACTGAATCATTTGTAAAGTTCCCACATCAATTTTAAAAAGCCCTAATCGTCATATACTTGAAATCATTCATGCTAAAATCATCATTTTTATGTAATTGGCATGAATCCACATTAGGATTGATCAATTGATATAATTTCCAGCATAATTGAAGAAATTGGGTAGAAGTAGAGAAGACCCATACAATTTACATAATTGAATTTAGTAAAATTGAGAATTGAGAAGGAGCTCCATGAAAGAAAGGATTCTATGGATGAAAACTCACATACCTTAAGTGTTTCGCTTAGAAGTCTTGAAGAAAATGGAGGATTTTGCTTGGTTTGATCTTCAATGGAGTTTTTGTTTGGAGGAGAATAAAGTCCTTGAGTTTTGTAATATGGGAATGGCAAAAGAATGGAGTTAATTTGGGGATTAAAAGCAATTTATAGAATGTATTTTAGTGCCCAAAATCACATAAATAAGCTTAGGGAAAAGTGTAAGGCTTTTTTCACTTAGTGTAGGAATGTTAAGAAAAGATTTGAAATGCCATCAAAAAGTCTGCAATGCGGAGTCATTTTACCATAGTTTATTTTTTTGCAAAATTCAATTTTTGCCCTGCTTTGACCAAGGAATGAGTTTAGGTTACTTTTGTACAAAAATGAACCCTCTCCATGATGCGGAGAGGTCACACACTCTTCTGAAAATGCAAAATCTGATATGGTTGATCTAAAAATTAAGAGATACCATTTTTCCACATAATTTACCTCAATATTAAGAATCCGCCCTTGGATTTTCCAAAAACAATACGAATGGTACGTTATGCAAGACATCTTTCATAAGGTCATAAGAAGACATTTTTAGAGGTGTTATAATATTTTATGATGACCTGGTTGGTCATTTTTGGCATTTTCTGTGAAATTACTGTTTTACCGTTTCATAAGTTGCTTTAGGCCTATTGTGGATATCATCCAAATCTTTACGGTATGGCTCAACCTTCGAGTCGTCATGGATCTTTGGATTCTCTTTCATTTATTTTCTATCAAACTATGTATCAGATATTATGAGACAACCTCGTATTTTTCTATGAGACAATTGTATTTATTCTTTAGTACTGGTTTAGATGCTCTTGTACTCATGACTCCAGGTTTTGGGAGACTTCTTATGTTGTATGAGTTGTTTCTGCCGTCTATAGTTGCAATCCAATTTTTGGTCGTGACACAACTCCCCCTTGGAATCATTCGTCCTCGAATGGGATCAAGGTTAGCTTGAGTAGAGTAGAGTACGTAGCTATCAACTCATCATGAATGTAATAATTCAACTTTCAAACATTTTTAGAAATCATTTTCATTGGGTGGTATGCACATAATGTGACATAGAAAGATTGACACTTAGGAGCTTGAGAAGATTGAGCATGAGTGGTGATGTCACCCAACCTACACCTCCTTTTGAAGGTTAAAACGATTGTTGTCAAGTAATATAACATAACCAAGGTTAGGGTCAAACCCATAGGAAATATGATAGACTTTAGGATAATTCAAACAAAGTGATTAACCTACTTATCTCTCGAAAGGTGGGTGGGGGGTTATGATTTTGTATAGAAGTAAACCTATTGTAGTGCAAGGGTTGTAGAATCAGTAGAAAAAGTAACTAGGGTATTGTGTTCCCCATGATTCTCTAACTCGGTATTACCAAATAATCGTAATCATTTCTAGTGTGTAGCATGCAGAATGATAAGTTAAGTTTACCAAATCCTTTGAGCCAGGTGAGAGGTAAATATCACTACGTGATTTCATCTATCTCCGCCGTGTGACATTACTAACCCTTACCTATCATTCTAGTACAACCTCCCTTTGATCCAGTTTGGTTGATTTGACGAGAAATATCAATCAAATCCTGTTAATTAATCTCTTTTCCTATTTATTGCTACCTTGATCCAATCAGTAACACTAGCCGAGTCTAATGCTGGCCACCCATTAAAAAAACAGTTAAAATGAAGAGAAACAATCAATACATGTATGCACACTTTCCAAGAATTATAGATTATCTGATTTTACCTTATTAGTTCTTCATGATTCCCACAACCCTAGTTGTGAATTTAGCTAAGCATAATCAAGGTAGATGAATTAATCATATTAAAGAATAGAATAATTAATCACTTACAATGATAAAGTTAAAGAGCAAAATATCCCAATCTTCAGTAAATCACAATGCTATAGAATTAATGTAAAAATCACAGAAAGAGAGTTTCTCTAGTCTTCCTCTGTCGTTCTGCCTTTCTTCTTATATAAAATAAATCTAAAAACTTATTTATATTAAGTAAAAACAAAATTCAAAATGAAATAGAAAAACTGAGTTGACTGACTGCACGAAAGGGTTTTACAGGTCGTATAGGATTCCACGGTGCGTATCGGGGCTGCATAGACTTTAACTTCAAAAATTGACCCTCGATTCCACGAGACCTTCCTACAGGCTCTATTCAGACCTATGGCCCTTATAGGGATTCGTATGAGCAATTGTCTGAAACTATTCATCTCTGATCCTCAAGGCATAAGACCATTCCATGACCCATATCACTTCTACGGCTCCTTTGTTCCATTATTGACTAAAATCTAAAAATAAGCCCTTCACTAGATTTTGCCACAAAACCACTCTACGGCTCCTGGATGTCTCCACGGCCTATAGAGTACCTCGTATTCTCCCACAATACTACAATTTTGCAATCTTCATCCCAAAACTATGCCACTTTTGTAATCCTGTAAAATAAACATAAAACACATCAAACCCACAAATATCACTTTTTGAGAACACACAAAATCCTAAGTTTTAAGCATAAAAAGTGTTGTATTTTGACTGCACATCAACACCCTCAACTTAAAATTGTTGCTTGTCCTTAAGCGACAGACTCAATCTACTTAAGCAGTATAGTAACACAAAAACCTTAGTCAACTGGCAGACATTATCTCAAAATCAAGCTTAGACACCCAAACCAACACATCAGTGCATATCAGATAGTCATCAAATAAACCAATGTCGATCAATGTATATGACAGTGTAATTATGACAAGCAAGGTAACCACAGATAAGTAACAATCACTAAACTATCCTAGAATCAACAGTGTAATAACAGTGCCCTCACACAAAGAAGTCCCATATCCCACTCATAATAATATTTTCAGAATTGATGCATGGGACTACACGAAAATCACTCACTTTCTCAATAGATATTCAAACACTGTGCTCAATAACATATGCTTGCCTACTCATGACTATGGCCTTCGACTACTTGGATTAGGATCACTATAAAACTTTCTTGGCTTGTAACGTAAGTTCAGAGGGCTTTGGTATGATGCTTTGGGAACATAGTAACTAAAGGGCCTCCTTGATACTGTGCTTTCTATACTTTTGCCCTACCAACACTGATATTTCTTACTCCTTCTCCCCTTTTTCTATTTCAAGCTTTGTTGCGCGCCTTATTCTAGTTCTTAGCTTATTAACGTTTATTTGTCACATTCTTTTTCCTTTTAGCTAATAATTAAGGCATGTTTTCATCTTTTCTGGTACCCATAACACATTTTCCCCTTCTTTCATGTATCTCTAACTTCCACCCCATTTGTTTTGACTTCTCTTACATTAGCCACCATCAACTTAGGCTTTTAGCTTGAGTTAAGGTGCACAATATCCAATCTACGAACGTGGACCACTTTTGGTAGCCACCCTCAACTTATGTTTTTTACCTCAATCCTGGTAGACAATGTTCAAGGAAGGACTAGGGCTAATTTCAAGATTTCACAATCAACAAGGCTTGGTTGCTAGGTGTTTACAAAGAAAAAAGGTACATGCATGGCTCAAATATTCGGATCAAGGGATACATCAAACATAAGGTTGGCTATTTAGGCTAAGTGGACTAATATGAATAATGGCATGGCCCAAGATCCTTTCTAACCTAGTTAACCTACAGTCTAAGTCAGAGAAAAAGGCAAGTTCTAAATTAAAACACAATATGAGAATCATGCAAATAATCTTGCACACACGACACTCTCATAATCTCATATCATGCTTTTATTAAAGTTACACCTCACTTATCAGAACAAATACTGTCAATTAATCAATATCACATGGATGTTATCAAGACTACCTAAAAATAAGAATTCCTGGTAGGTATCATATTTTTTAATAAAAACAAACAAATGGCATAAAATTTAGTACAATATGCTACTAATACTACCTACACTTCCTAAACATGTCGATTCAACATAAAGTAAATGTCCTCAGGGAAAGAACACATGCAAGAAAAAACCTCAGACTAAAAAATTTAGATAGTTATAGGTCATATCTACTCAGACATCACTAATGCCTATAACTACCCATACTCCATTAGAAAAGATGTGTATTGTCCTCAATGCACAAAAATATAATCATAAAGTACAAGGATCAAAAACATATTTAGGCACCTAAGCGCCGGTCTCTAGCTGTGTATGACCACCCTTAACCTGAATAGTGGTCTCCTCAACAGTGGGAGTATGTATGGAGGGTCCAACACCCCTCATAAGCTACTACAGTCACGCTTGCTGTGCTATCTCATCCTTAATCGATGCTCGTGTGACAAATGTTATCTGCTCCCTCTCAGTCAACTTCACCTCCCACCTCAGGGCATATAGATCGTTAGTGTTAGAAAGGAGCCTCTTTCCAAAGGCGTGGAGTGGTATATCCTCAGTAGAAAAAAGATCTATGAATGCCTTGATAATAGTTTTGAGCATCGAGAATACCATTGGTGTTGTTCTTGCTGCCCCATTCTTAGCCTAGAGCTACTGAATCTCCATCTACATCGTAGTTAGATCAGGAGGCTGTGTTGAAGAGCGGCTCTGCTCTACTCCATGCTCAAATATAGGTACGATGATGTACTAATCTTAATCTCTCCTCGATAGTGGCCATACAGTGCGTCCTCATGCGCTTCGCAACCTTATAAATGGCTTAGTGGAACCACGACCTGATCTATTGTAATAGCTGTGTAAGCTGAGTCTTATTCCTAACCAACCTCTGCACCATGGTCTGAATAGATGTCGTAGACACATATACTATGCCTACAGGAGATCCTCACACTGCCTATGGCACAGAAGTGGTATTAGTAGTAGTGGGACCCCCCTCTCTATCAAGCTTGATATGTTGGATCCCCTCCATGGTAGGAGCAACAGTGGTGGAAGAAGGTGGAGGCTCAGACAGTGAAACTGTGGAGAACATCTCTAGCATATGGACTAGAGGTTATGGTGCTCACCTAAGTACCATCGGATTCTCATTAACCTTTATTAGGCTAGCATCCAGTGTCATCAGAACCTCTAGTAGAGTATTTACCTGATGAATACTACCCACCCTCACCACTAAGCAAAGTTTATATATCAAGCAAGGAAATGGGATAGCAGTAGATCTCTTCACGACCACCTCATTTATTTGTGATCAACCTGGCCCAATCAATGTCATAGCCAGTCAAAATGCTAGCAACCAGTATTACATAATTTGGTGTAAGTGTTATATCTATATGAGTCGGTCGAATCTGCGATCTAACTATAACCCTCCAAAATTTGCTGATAAAGTTGGGTGAAACCTTCACTATGGGTGTCGATATAGTAGAAACCCACTCAGGGTCCTAGACTTGTGCTACGATGTAGTTGGCAACCTATCTCATCAACAAGCCCCTGTGGGCTGCATATCTCATCAGAATATGGTCCCGAGTCTAGCTCAACCTATAGTCGAACTCAGTTGTAGACATCGGAGCCTAATATCGGGGACCAAAAAGACCATAATGGATGGTGGCCTCAGATATATTGACTGGAGTGCCTCTCACCATCGATTGAATAAGTCTTGGTTGTATCAAATATACCTTCCCTTTTGGGGTCGAGTGGGCGACGGTAGCAGCATATGATGCATAGAACTCTGTGACCATCACCGGAGAGTACTTCCTCGACGGGGCTGCCAGCCAGTCCAACCCATACCTCATCATAGTCTCTCTAAGCCTAGGGCATTATTGACTCCAGTAGTGATAAATATGGGCTCCTTAAAGATAGTGTGGGCCTGATGACCCAACTCATCATGTTATATATCATCTCGGTACACACTCTGCATCTCGAGCATGCACCACCTATTGCTCAAGGCATCTGGGGATGATGGTACTGCCGGGGTGGACTCTATCGCACCTAAATCTGAGTCCTTTCCTATGTCAGACCCAACTCTATCTCCTGCTCCTGACCTTGAGCTCTCTCTTGAGGAGGTCATCTAGATGAAGCTACTTGTTGGTCACCTCCCTCGTCAGACTAGGAAGGTCGTACCACTATATCCTGAGTTTGAGGCTTTCATGATTTTCTGGTAGCCACTCGTGTCTGTCGTAGCTCAACACCCACATAAGGCTAGACGTTGAGCTCCTCTAACAAACCACTAGACTCAAGAGCGGCCTTAGAGTTCGTAGGCGCATCACGTAGCCTCTCCCTCATGGCTCGTATCTCATGTCATTTGGGCTTTGGGGACATAGTACCTGAAAAACATATACCACGCAAACCCATGAGTACATGAATACAAGAATGAAATGTAAAATATTACCAAACTTTATGACTAGCAGTGGTGTAACAACCTAAATATTTTTTAAATCTATTTATGGTTGGCATTCTATGATGTAATACAATACATGGTTGAGTTTTGGTGGCCACGGGTTGAGTTTAAGTGGCCGAATGCAAATTGGGCAAGTAAGTGGCCTAGAGGGACAATTTTTATAGTGTACTTCAAACATCCATAACTTTTTCTGTATGATGAAACATGTGATCTACTATATATCACATTTAAGCTCTTTGAGTTATCTTTGTAACAAAAGTGGTTTCACTCAATTCACAGTTCGGATGAGGGGGATATGGAAACAACAGTGAGACTGTCTGAAATTCAGAAGCCATTGGAGATAGGCTCAGAAAAGTGGCCAAAGACATTGATACGGACCATGAAACTTTGCACGGTACATATAGTGTCTCATGGGATGTCACAGTGAACTTGGGGTGGCCTGGAACCACCCCTAAGCCAAGTCCAAGTCAATGAGACCTTGGATGGTCCGTTTGACACTTGGCGGTTCGTCCACTGTCCCGTGAAGGTGGAAAGTGGCTAGGCCAAGGCTTGGCTGATGATTTTGAGTCTAAGTGAGGTTATACGGTAGCTTACACGGATAGTCACAAGTTGAATGGACCATTGTTTTATTCGTGAAGTGTAGCAGAAAGTCCTCCAAAAGTTCACACTAAAGAAATGGCTAAGGGAGTTGGGACGATCAGTTGAACGACCCATGTGCAATTAAAAGGAACTGTAACTGCCGTTTGGGCACTGTGTGCAGTGAAAAGTTCCATTTTATTAATGATATTTTTCGTGATTTAACATATTCTCAAGCCCTCTTTTAGTCCTCTAAGGTATCCTAAACCCCTAAAACATTCCCTAAACCCTATTTCATCCATTATAACTATCCCATACACTCTCTTGAAATCCTAAGGCTCTCTTGACCTCCATTGAAGCTAGCTTGTAGAATTTAGGGAAGAAGACTCGATTAGGTTTGATCTTGTGGACTAGTTGCTTGGATTAAGGTATGTGGGACTTGATTCAAGGATCCTCTTTCATCCTT
>JBCEWC010021635.1:0-10381 GCA_038996855.1 Solanum aculeatissimum | reverse complement strand
GTATCCATTGCCTAGGATCGATGACTTGTTTGATCAACTTCAAGGGGCTAGCCACTTTTCAAAGATTGATCTTCGTTCGGGGTACCACCAATTGAAGGTGAGGGAGTGTGATATTCCAAAAACAGCTTTTTGGACTCGTAATGGTCATTTCGAGTTTGTGGTGATGTCCTTTGGGCTAACTAATGCTCCGGCAATATTTATGGATCTTATGACGAGCTTTGACTTAAAAAGCTATCTCTTGTGGTGAGCCCTTCTTCCAAGGGCAATAGCCTCCTATCCTATAGCCTTAGTAGTTTATCTCTATTTTGTTAGACTTTTGAGGGTGAGCCCGGACTTGTCGTGGCCCCCTTCACTTCAGTAGAGGCATGTGTTGGACCTATGACAATACTGTTATGTTAAATGATTACTTGATGTGCTATTAAATCTTGTTTAGATATTGGATTTGTTTTGGATATTTTGAATGTCATTAAGTTATGTGTTACGCTTCCGCAAATCTTGAGTAAAAGGGGATAGTTTGGTACTATGATGGCTTGATCGAGAGCCTTCAGTTTCTCCTTCGCCATGTCACATCTAGACCCCCTAACCGGGTCGTGACACTATGTGACCTTGTGAATTATTCGACATTAATAGTGAGATGGTTCATATATTGTGATATGGTTGAAATATTGAGACACTGATAATATTTAGACACTGATGAGATTGTGATATTGATAGTATTGAGATATTAATGGTATTGAGATATGGAGATCATTATGATAATAACACTATGATATAATTGTGATCATACATGTTGCATCTATTATTATTTGTGCATTGATACTTGTGATGGCTACGGACGAGGAGTGAGAAAGTAACGTGTGGATTGGTGGTCGAGGTCGCTACCAGTCAGGTATGAGTTCTCTTCCTGATGTCGCGAGGTCTCTTCCGGGTGGGTAAGTTTAGTCTGAAGTCTCTTCTGGACTAACTGAGGTCTTTTCCAGGTGGGTGAGCATGAGCCGAGATCTTTTTCGGCAATATTTACAGATACACGGGTAGATATGTCCCCCATGGGTTTTGACCGAGGCAGACAACCATATCTGATAAGTGGATGTGTATTCTAGGACACACAGGCATCACGATTATTTGACATTGCATTGCATGATATGCACCTCATGACATATACTTCATCTCACATCATACTTGGTTGATACTATTGTATATTGTGTACTTATATCATTCTTGTTTTGAGTATGTGTTGAATCTACTAGTGTTCCTGTGTATTGAGATATCATGCCGGATGATGAGCATATCTATATTATTATGATCTGTATATTATATTGTGCTGGGACTTTTTTGATGTAGTTCGGTGGATTATGGTTGGGATTTAAGGAGTTACTTGTGTTATTCATTGCTTTACTTTAGGTTAGTTCCATTTTGCTGAGTACCCTATTGTTTGACACTCACTCTTTGCTACATTTTCGTAGGTTGTGAGCCGGGTCCATCCTGCTAGACTTCTCTTGTTGGATGGAGCTCTGGATCACTTGAGAGGTAGTTGTTTATGTCTCCAGCAGGCCTTTGAGGATCCCACTCTATATTTTTGGTTCTGCTTGAGGACTAGACATTAGGATTTATATTTCATTTTAGTATTCTGTATTTAGAGGTTTGTACATGTGACACCGGTTCTTGGAATGGTTATAGTATTTTCTTCTACATTTATATATCTTATTAGACTGATTAACTTCCGGTTTATCTATACATTTAAAATGTTGTGTTTTGGGTTGATTCACCCTGGTGTGTTAGGTGAGTGCCATCACACCCAGATTTCTAGGTCATGACAATAGAAAATTGTAATCAGAGAATAAAATTACAAAGAGAATAGTGTAAAGTAACAATTCCTTATAGGATAAATAAAATTAATCATAGATTCATTAAAACAATTAGCATACCTAGACTTGAGAATCTATCCAAAAAAGAAATATAGAATATTGAAGAAAAATACTATAATAAGATGTAACTTTAGCCAAAGAGAACATATCCTTCATTCAGAAGATAATCAATATAATACTATAATAGATCTAGTGATAAATTTATGTGAGAAAATGCAAGAACAACATAAGAATATAGTAAGATTACTAGGAACAGTAGAAGTAAATCAAAGTGAACATAAAAAATACTAGAACGATTGGAACAAAACTTTAATTTCCTAAAATTTCAAGAAGTAGAATTAGATAGAAAAATTCAATACATGAATAATAAGTTTAACATAGAAAATATACCTACAAGAATCAAAATAGAAAAACTAGTGAAAACCATAATAGAAAAACCTAAAGAACTAGAAATAAAAACAACTGAATTAGTTACAAAAATTACAAGACAAGTAGAAACAGTAACAAATAAAATTAATGAATTAAAAAAGATAAAACAAAGACTTGAAGAAAAGCTCCTTTCATGAACGAATTATGTCAAAACCCATTAAACAAAACAATACCATAATAGCTCTACTAATAGAATTAAACAAAAAATTAGATACAATAATTAGAGGAAAAAAGCTACAAAAGAGCAAACTAAGAATCCTGAAATAGAAGAATTAGTAACCCAGTTAAAACAGATTGAAATCACTCCACATAAAGAAAGAATAATTAGAAAACAAGAGCAATAGTCGAAGAAAGACCATGAATAAGTTTTTCGGATAATAGAGTAGGGAATAATCTCATATCAAGAATATTATCTCAAAATAAAAAAGAAGACAGACAAATCCAAGAACTAAACCAGGTGATATATATAGATAGAGACTTAAAAATATTTCAACAAAATCAGCTAAATCTACTTAATCCAAAGATATTATATGATACAGGATACTTCGCTAAAAGTACCGAACTATATAGACATTACAGAGAAGAACAAATTTCAGCTACATGGAAAGAAATAGCCACTATGAACCTAGTAAATCGAGAATTCCTAAAAGGAATAGTAAATAGTAGAATGACATTAATGCATATGCAATTATTAGTTATAGGATTAAAAGGTTTAACTAGAAAAAATTTAGGAACTAAAGTACTAGTCGTAATATACGATGATAGATGATCAGATTTGAAGAAATTCACTATAGGATTAACAGAAGTAGATATGACTAATAATGGAGGAACATTTTATGTTAGTCTAGATTTTATGATAATCTATTAATGTGTATAGGTTTCATTGGAAAAATTGTGTTAAGTAGTAATACAAGGTTTAAACTAAAAGTAGAGGATGTAGTGAAAGTAATGGGAAAAAAGGATATAAAATTAATAAAACCAATAAAAATAAACCTAGAAGAGTATGCAGGATTAGAATGGAATCTGGAACGATTCAATAGGAAGAAAGTATTAACACCAAAATCTCATTTAAAGTACACTAATACAAAGGGAGAAACATCTATAAGATTTATGAACTATAGCTATTCGAACCAAACAGAGTTAGAAGATGAGATGAAAATAGAAAGAGAGAAAGAATTTATGAATGTAGAAATAATACAAGAAGGTATGAAGTAGATGAAGTCTTGCAAGAAGCAGAAAGTAAATATAAAGATAATAAAAATATCACATTTGAATGTAAAGAATGTGGGACAGGAAATATGGACATAGTAAAGGTAGAGAAACATTTTAAAACATGCGAGTACAAAACAAATAATTTAGGATAAAGAGAAAATTATAAGAATCAGGAAAAATTAGCAAGCCTTGATGAGATAATG
Source organism: Solanum aculeatissimum (assembly GCA_038996855.1). Lineage (NCBI taxonomy): Eukaryota > Viridiplantae > Streptophyta > Magnoliopsida > Solanales > Solanaceae > Solanum > Solanum aculeatissimum. The sequence continues at coordinate 6,672 of JBCEWC010021635.1, read as the reverse complement.
GATAAGTTATATGATAGTGAAGAAGAAATAGAAAGAGGATTTTTAATAAGCCAAAGAGAATTCGTAGAATCCACTAGTTCAAGTGCTAATCCATTTCAAAGAACCACACAACAGCACATAATAGGTACGAGTACGGAAAATGTACCAAAAAGAAGGGTATTTAGGGTAAATCCTGAAACGACAATAGAAAATGTAAGGCCAATGGGTAGAAGAATGCCTATAGAAGAACCTATCAGGTTGCAAGAAGGGGCAAGTAAAGGAAAAATATTAAACATAATTGCAAATGATCCACAAATATGGAATACGGTGATATACTTATGGAAAAGAATAGTAGTGGGAGACTATATAAAAACATATCAAGAAAAAGATGCAGAAACAATGTACAAATACATGAAAACCTTTTTAGGAGATTTTGCAAAAGCCTTATGAGAAATATATAAATCTAACTTCTCACAAGAATTTCAAGCATTAATGAACATGGGACCAAACCCATATAATTTTACGAATAAGATACATAGTCTAATCACAGGAGAAGATCAAAAAGTGGCTTACTAGTACTACAGAGAAATGCTTTGATAAAACTAGAACAATTAAGTATTACAAGTTGGGTCCACATAAAGAACTTTCTTAAAGACTATTATTATTATTGCACAATTAGTGAAAATTCCTTTGATGAGGAATTGGAAAAGAAATTATTCAATAAATTACCAGGAGTTTTGGGAAGAGAAATAGAAGATAAATGGTATAAAAGAGACGGAGTATTACAAAATCTGAATGGTAGATGATCAATAGGACACAAAATTCAACATGTAACGAAAATATTATTAGAAAAATGTACAAATATACAAATATAAAAATAGTTAAAGCAGAAAGAAATAAGTTTCTACAAAAATGTTATATATACAACTCAAAGTTATGATAAGGAGAAAAGTAAACCTAAAAGATGATACAAAAAGTGTCGACCTTACTATGATCGACAACCAAATAGAAAATACTACTTAAGAAGGTCGTCAGCCAAAACTTCATACCTAAATAAAGATAAACATGTTACAAAATACATAAATGATAGAAATTATAAAAATAATTAAGAATGTTTTACTTATGGCAGTATAGAACACTTAGCAAATGTATGTCCAAAATGAAATAATAATAGAACACGAAATTCACAACTTATAGAAGATTTTCAAGAAATGTTAATCAATGTAAATAAATACATATCGGATAATGAGAGTATATATTCAATAGTAAGTAGAGAATGAAAGGATAAGACCCGATCAGATGACTCAGATTCAGATAATGATGAACTAGTAAATGAAATAGGTTTAGAGTTACAGGATCTAGATTTGAAAGAGTTACAAATGATCACGATGATGAATATTTCACAAGAATGTAATCATGAATTTGAAAGAAATAAAGAAATTTACAGTAACCAATGTATTCTGTGTATATGGTATCCAAGTAAGGATAGAAGGACGAAATGTTAATTCTGCTATGTAGACGGATGTATAACCTGCATAGAAAATTTATTAAAATTTAAACAGGGAGTGAAAATAAAGAAGTAGGTGATGATACAATAAGTTTAATAATGATAACACTATAAAGTAGAATAAATGAATTGGAACAAAGAGTAATGTTATTAGAAAAAGGGAAAGGAAAGCTTGAAGAAAGTAGGACAGAGTCATTATAAAAAACAGAAGAATCGAGATTTTGTAGGTCAGCTGCCCAAGAAGTAGAACTAATGAGTATAGAGACAATGATAGTCAGCTGCCCAAGAAGTAGAACTAATGAGTATAGAGACAATGATAAATCATTATGAGAGTTTAATATGTAAGGAAGATAAAAAATTTACTATGGGCAAAGTATTAGCTAGACTTAAAATATATGATGTAGAAATAGAAACTTTAGCCTTAGTAGATACGAGATTTACAGGCAGCATAATAAATAAAAAGATACTACCACAAAACTTTATAAAGATTTTATATAAACCAGTAGCAGCAATGAAAATGGATGGAACATATAATACATATCAACATCATATAGGAAAAATGCAAGTTAGCTTCATAAATACATGTAATAACTTTTAGAAACTCATGTATACTCTAGATAGGGAAAGGGAAAGAGATTTAAATATAAATGAAAATTTTGTACTAGGATTAAAATTTGTGATACAAAATAATGGAGGAACATTAATCACTAGAGATGGGGTTATATTCTTTAAGAACTTAACTTATACACCAGTACAAACTATAAACTTTGAAACTAAAGGGAGAATGGCTAGTATCTCCCTCAACACCCAAGAAAATAGCTTAAAGACCTGTTGTAATGACTGTAAAAGTAAGAACCAATGTTGTAAGGATCAGGGGTATAATGAACAATATGAACAAGAAGGAGAATATTATATAAGAGATAAAGACTATACCTTGATAGATATAGAAAGTGAATTCTATAATTTTCAAACAGGAATAGAAAGGATGGGAACTATTAGAATTCCTAAGGACTTACATAATATAGTAAAAATATTAGATGAAATAGAAATAATAGGAGAAAACCCTTAATACTGAGAAAATAATAAGGTAGTATATAAATTAGATATCATAAATTCAGAATACATAATAAAAACTGTTGTTATTAAAGCAACTAACCAAGATATAGAGGATTTCAGTATACAAATAAAGGAACTATTAAATCTAGGGGTAATAAGAAGGTCTATATCAAAACATAGGTCAACAACATTTATGATAAAAAAAAATCATAACGAGATAGTAAGAGGTAAAGCTACAATGGCAATAAACTACAAGAGACTTAATGACAATACTAGGAAAGAATGCATATCAGTTGCCAGATAAAAGAAAATTAATTAATAGAATACCAGGTAAAAATGTATTTAGTAAATTTGATTATAAGTCAGGATATTGACAAGTTAAAATGTACCAAGAAAGTGTCAAATGGAAAACATTCACCTGCCCTTAAGGACATTTTGAATGGTTAGCTATGTCATTTGCGCTAAAAATAGCCCCCCCAATATTCCAAAGAAAATAGATTGCATAATCGGAGATTATAAAAGGTTTGTTTTGGTGTATATAGATGATATTGTAGTATTTTGCGAAGACATGAAAGAGCATTTAGGATATTTACAGACAGTGTTTTGGCTATTTGTAAATAATGGAATAATAGTAAGTAAAAATAAATGGAATTATGCAAAATTCATATAAACTTTCTAGGAGTAATATTAGGGGAAGAAAAAGTGAAATACAACCCCATAACGCCAAAAAGGTATTAGAGATGTGAGATAAATTAGAAAACACTAAAGAATTACAAAACTTAATAAATTACAATAGAAATTTTACACAAAATCTAGGAAAAATAGTAGGATCACTCTATTCTAAAATAGGAAGTAAAGGACAAAAATATTTTAATAAAGCAGACATTAAATTAGTACAAAAAATAAAATAAAAGATAAAAAAATATTCCTGACCTGAGTATACCACTAGAGACAGATTACTTAATTATAGAAACAGATGGTAGTTCATTAGGATGGGGAACAATGCTAAAAGCAAAGCCTAACAAATATAGTAATAAAAGCGAAGAAAAGATATGCGCCTATCAAAGTGAAAAATACAAAGAAAAAGGGAATATGAGTAGTATAGACGCTGAAATACTCACAGTAATTTATGAATTAATTAAATAGTTTTAGGCTATATGTAATATAGAAAAGGAGATATTAGTAAGAACAGAGTGTGAAGCAATAGTAATGTTTCACCAGAAAAAAAAAGAGTAGAAGGAGATGGCTTAATTTCTTAGATACAATATCTATGTATGAAAATATTACTTTTGAGCACATCAAAGGAAAAGAAAATAGTTTAGCTGATCAACTTAGCAGATTAACACTAAGACAAAATTTATAATTCATTCCGCAAGCAAAAATTAAATGGAAAGGAGTGGCCATGACTCCATAAACTTACGTACAAACATTATTAGGTAATGTCAATTTAGGCCAAGTCTTCATACTACAGATATGATGGAAAGAATATATTTTGGAAAACATAATTTGATATCTTATTCATCGTAAAATCTATCTTTTAAAGTTCTACCAGAATACACAGTAGATAGGCCACAGAGATGTTTAATAGATAATTTATGGATTGCATTTAAAAAAAAATATAGTAAGTACTTTATAGCAGTAGTAAACTCGCAATGTCAATACTTCACACACAAGAGCAAAACAAATAGGTTTAAATACTATGTAGTAATGCATGGAAGAACCCAAGGTATTTTTCAGACATGGATAGAAGTGTTGGACTTAATAAAGAGTTTTCAAAAACCTCTTTTTAAAAGGATTCGACGATTTTAATGAAGCTTTAGATTACGCAAGAGAAATTTTAGGACCAAATTACTACATATCTCCATCTCTTAGACAAAATCCAAATAACATCATCCAATATAACATTCAGAAAGACACATATAAAATTATTTTTTGCAATCATTGCTCATAAATCACCGAAGATTTTAAAAGATTAAATCTCAAGAATGAGGCACTCCAACAAAAAAATGTTAGACTAAAGGAGAAAATATGGATAGAAGAAGAGTGAGTTAGAGTTATCAATTTGAATTATACCATAAAGAAGCAAGTTTAGAATATATTAAGCCTCAGAGTTCTCCATCTCCAAGAAAAATAGATGAAATAGGTGAGAATTCCCCAATGAATGCAACAAGATCCACTATGTCAAATAGGGACACAGCTAGTCCAACTCAAATGGTGGCTGGTAAAGACTCATCAAATTCGTTAATGGCTGACACTTTGCCAAAAGGTGTAGTTACAAAGACAAAAATAGTTAAGGACCAAGGCAAAGGAGAATCATCAAAGAAAAAAATTGTAAAGCTAAAGAAGAAAAAATAAGACAAAATGGAACAATTAATTGAGAAGACATTAGAAAAGTATTTACAAGAAAAACCATCTAAGATTAAAACAGAATCGATAAAATGTGAAGATTAAGTTATTACAAACAAAGACACAAATTACGAGTCTGATGAAAACATGCCTCAAGGGCTAGAAGATATAGATTCAGGTATGAGTTTCGACTCAGTGGTACTATACAACTTGGATACATAAAAAAGGACAAAAAGAGGCTAGTTACCAGACAAACACTGCCAAACCATGTGAATAAAGTATAAATAATTAAAGCTAGTATGAGTGATAAGACAAGACTATGTCAAGAAGATAAGCTATTTAAAGATAACAAAACACGTGGACATCCACGAAAAAAAGAAGATAAAGTGAAGTTCAGAAATGAAGAGACAATGAAGTGTGATAAGTTTTCAAATTTGGAATTCAAGTCCGGACTCAGCTATAAATGCCTCTCCATTTCACAAAGTTGGGACATCATCGAAGAGAGAGTGATAGCTACATAACATATTTCTCTTCTACTAGCAAATGTCTCAAAACAACCTTTCCACTTTTATACCTAAAAATCTTTAAAAACTCTCTTGTGTAATATTAAGCTTGTGTTTTAAGTTTATTTTTAGCTTTTAAGGGTCATTCGGGGTTCTCGAAAGAGAAAACTTTTTCTGTCTAAATCATGTAAGTCTCCTATGTTTTTAAGTATTTTTCCCATAAAAATATGTTATGTACGTAAATTATGGTTTATCATATAATGAAACTATGTATGTAAATTATGTTATGAAACTACCCTTAGTTTGTGGTTAACCTCTTAACCTCTTGATAATGATGGTAGATTAACCTGTAAATTCTGAGGATGATAAAGGCATGAAAAGTCTGTCATAATTTAAGGATGTTGCAATAGTCGTATCCGGGATGGGGTTAAAGAAAGAATTATCAAGAATACAAGTTAAAAGAGAGAGTTGAACAGGGTAGTAACACAAAAAAAGTATAAAAAAAGGGAAAATATAGGAAAGAAAAAGTATTGAGTTAAACATGATCAGATACCTAGAGAGAGGGAGTACTGAGAATCTACCCATAAAAAAATATAGAATATTAAAAGAAAATGTTGTAGTAAGGTGTAACTTTAGCCAAGGAGAATATCACGACTCGAAATCCAGGTATGATGACACTCATCTATCCCACCAAGCTAAGTTAGACCAAGATCCAACAACTTAACAATAATAGTAAAACGGAAGATAACAGTCTAATAAGATAGATAAGCGGAAGAGAAATGGAATATAACCATCCCAAGAACCGGTGTCACATGTACAAGCCTCTAGATATAGAATACTCAAATAAAATACAAGATATGATGTCTAGTCCTCAAATAGTACGAAAACATAGAAATGGATCCTCAAAGATATGTAGAAGACATGAGCAGCAACTACCTCACAAGTAACCCAGAAGCATGATCCGAAAGAGAGAAGTCTAGGAAAAAGGACCGAGCTTATAACCTATAGAAATGTAGCAAGGGGTGAGAACCAAATAACTGGGTACTCAGCGAAATAGGACTAATCCAAAATAAAGTAATGAAGAACATAAGTAACTCCTTAAATCCAAACCACAATCCGCCGAATTACAAACCTGCATTCAAAGAAGTCCCATGTAACAACCTAAAAATATTTAAAATCTACTTATGGTTGGAATTCTATCATATACTACAATCCATGGTTGAGTTTTGGTGGCCACGGGTTGAGTTTAAGTGGCCGAATGCAAATTGGGCTAGTAAGTGG
>JBCEWC010021634.1:0-10382 GCA_038996855.1 Solanum aculeatissimum | reverse complement strand
TTCAATGGAGGCCAAGAGAGTTTTAGAATTTCTAAAGAGAGTGTAGGAGAGTTTGAATGGATGAATGAGGGTTTGGGAAATGTTTTAGGGGTTTAGGAGACCTTAACGGTACCAAAAAGGGGCTTAGGGAAATGTTAAATCACAAAAATACCATTAATAAATTGCAACTTTTTGAGACTAAGCAGAGTCAAACAGTTGCTACAGTGCCTGTCACACTATTCACGGTCCCTTTCCTCTCCCATCTAACAACACTTAGTCAAATATTCAGCGCGAACTCTCGGAGGACTTTCTGGAACACTTGACGAGCATTTTGACGGACCGTTTGGAGGTTGACTGGCAGTGTAAAGGTCCCGTGAGCCTAACCTTAGACTCCTAGGCTCAGCCATGGCTTGGCCAAGCCACTGTCCCACTTGACGGGATAACACACTGGCCGTCTAAGCTCAAACGGACCGTTTAAGTGTCTGTGGCTCAACACTTGTCTTATAGGATGGTTCCTGGACACCCCTAGCTCACTGTAACACTTGAAGACACCTCACACAAGCCGTGTCAAGTTTCACGGACCGTGGGCCGGTCCTTAGCCACTTTTCTGAGCATATCTCCAATGTCTTTCGAATTTCAGACAGTCCCACTGTTTGGGTCATAACTTCCTCATCCGAACTCTGAATCGAGTGAAACTGGTTGCGTTGTGAAGCTAACTAAAAGAGATTAAATTTGATATATAGTATCCCACATGGTTAAACTCACATCAAAAGTTGTGACCGTTTGAAGTACACTGCCAAAATTGTCCCTCTAGGCCACCAACTAGCCCATTTTGCGTTCGGACACTTAAACTCAACCCGTGGCTACCAAACCTCAACCATGACCAGTAGTACATAATATAAGGCCAACAATAAGGAGATTTCAAAAAAATTCGGGTTGTTACACGTAGGGCTGCCCACTTTTGAAAGGTAGATCTTCGATCTTGTTATCATAAACTTCAGATCAGGGAGGAAGATATCTCTAAAACAACATTCAGAACTCAATATGGGCACTATAAGTTTCTTCTGATGCCTTTTGGACTGACCAATGCTCCAACTACTTTCATGGACTTAATGAATAGGGTGTTTAGGCCCTTCTTAGACAAGTTTTTGATAGTTTTTATTGATGATATTCTAATATTTTCTTGTAGCCAAGAAGAACACAAGAATAATCAGAAGATTGTGTTACAAACACTACGAGAACATAAGTTATATGCTAAGTTCTCGAAGTGTGAATTTTTGCTAGACTCAGTAGCATTTCTAGGACATGTTGTATCCAAAGATAGAATTACAGTGGATTCTAGAAAGATAGAAGTTGTGCAAAAATGGCCTAGACTTACTTCACCTATAGAGATTCATAGCTTTTTGGGTTTGGCAAGCTATTTAAAGCATTTTTCACAGGATATCTCAAAAATAATAGCCCCTTTGACCAAGCTAAACATAGAAAAAGGTGAAGTTTCAGTGGACAGAAGAATGTGAGTAGAGCTTTGAAAAACTCAAAACATGTTTGACAACAGCACCAATATTAGCCTTACCATCAAGTCCGGAGGATTCACATTTTTTTGTGATGCTTATAAGGTGAGTTTAGGATGTGTTCTTATGCAAAATATTTGTTTTATTGCTAATACATCAAGACAATTGAAGAAGCACAAGGAGAACTACCCTGCACATAATTCGGAGATGGTTGTTGTGATATTTGCTCTTAAATTTTGAGGCATTACCTTTACGGTGATACTTGCGAGATATATACTGACCATAAGAGCTTAAAGTATATCTTTCATCAAAGGGATCTTCGTCAGCGATGGTGGATGAAGCTACTCAAGCATTATGATTGCATTATTTTGTATCATCCTGGGAAAGCCAATGTTGTGTTGATGCACTAAGTAGAAAATCTATGGGCAATTTAGCGCATATAGCTCCTGAAAAAAGGCAATTAGCAAAAGATATGAAAAAACTAAAGGGTGTAGGTGTCAATCTTAGTGTGGAAACTCAGAGACATTGCGAGCTTATGTGCAACCCAGATCTTCATTAGTGGAGCACAGAAAAGCTACTCAATATGAGGATGAGCAGCATTGCAAATATCGAGATGAAGTTATAGTTGGTAAAAGTAAGAAGATTATTATCAATGGTGATGGTATATTTTTATTGGGTGATCAATTATGTGTACTAGATGTAGGTGGGCTAAGATGAGTCATTCTTAAGGAAGCTCACAACTCCAGATATACTATACACCCTGGTTCCACAAAAATGTACCATGATTTGAAATAGTTGTATTGTTGGGAAGGTATGAAGAAAGATGTTGCTAACTTTGTTTCTAGTTGTTTGACATGTCAACAAGTTAAGTGGAGCATCAGCGACCCGTGGGATTACTACAAGAGATCTAGATGCTTGAGTGGAAATGGAAAAGAGTTAATATGGATTTTGTGGTTGGTTTACTACGAACCCTAATAGGTTACGACTCTATTTGGGAAATTATAGACCGACTAACAAAATCAACATACTTCTTACCGGTAAAGACTACATATAGTGGAGTGAGATATGCCCAAATATTTATCAATACGATTATTTGACTTCATGGAGTTACCATATCCATTATCTCTGACAAAAGGTCACAATTCACTTCATATTTTTGGAGATCCTTTTAAGAAGCACTGGGTATATGAGTAGATCTGAGTACTATATTTCACCCACAGACTGATAAACAGTCTGAGCATACTATACAAATCTTAGAGGATATTTTGAGATCTTGCATTCTTGATTTTGGAGGTACTTAGGATGCATACTTGCCCGTAGCCGAATTTGCCTACAACAATAACTTTCAATCTAGCAATCAGATGGCTCCATATGAAGCCTTGTATGGTAGGCGATGTTGTTCTCCTATAGGGTGGTTCGAAGTTGGAGAGGCTAAGGTATTAGGACCAGACTTAGTTCAGGAAGCCATAGACAAGGTCTAGTTAATCAGACAAAGGTTACTTGTCGCTCAAAGCAGACAAAAGTGATATGCAGATAAGAGGAGAAGAGATTTAGTGTTCACAGTTGGGGATAAAGTTTTCCTACGAGTATCCCCTATGAAAGGTGTAATGCAATTCGAAAAAAGAGGTAAACTAAGCCTGAGGTATATAGGACCATATGATATACTTGACCGAATAGGAAGAGTGGCTTATCGCTTGGCACTTCCTCAAGATATGTCTTTTATCCATCGAGTGTTTCATGTCTTTATGTTAAGGAAGTATGTATCAAACTCCTCTCATGTGCTTGAAACACCGACTATACACATTGATGAGAACCTAACGTATGAAGAGGAACCAATGGCTTTTATTGATAAACAAGTAAGAAGGCTACGGTAAAAACAATTATGTCTGCGAAAGTCCTATGGAAGAATCATACCATTGAGAAAGCTACTTGGGAGTCAGAGAATGATATGTGAGTCAAGTATCCCGACTTGTTTTAACCTTCAGGTATAAATTTTAAATGTGGGAACTGAATTTCCTAAGATGGGGAGAATGTAATAACCTATGATTAAAGTGGGTCACATACTTACCCCTAATTAAACAAAAATAGGACTAAATAAGCTTTGACTTTAAAATAGATATATATGTTGCAACTCAAGTTTGAATGGGCATAGGCCATTAAACCCCCCTCCCCCTCCCCCCACTTGAAAGTAACAAAAAGGCTGAATACATTAGAAATTGTAGGAAGGGATATTCAACACATTTGAAGAAGGAAAAGGAATTTCGCACAACTGTTGGTCATGTTTTACAGCAGCACGGAGGGGAAAACAAAAAAATTTCAAGACCCTTGGTCACAAGTAAAGAGAAAAGTGGAAGGAGTTGAGATTTTCGAACTCAATTTATAAATTTGATTTGTATATTCCATGGCTATGAAATTGGGGTTGAGAGTTAAAGAACATTGGGTAAAGAGATAGAGGAATTTGTTAAATTTCATGAATTGAGAGAGGGGAACTAAAGATTTGGAATGCAAATTATTGTACTTCAACATATAACAATGAAAAGAAGTAGGATGATAGGGCTATTTCGATTGTTTAAAGCACAACTTTAGATAATTTTGGGTATGAAGATATTTATGGATAAAAGCAAATTTCATATTACTACTATCAAGTTTACTCTTAATTCACCGGTTAGACTTGAATGATGATGTTAAAGTAAGTTACAATTAATTATAGGGGGTATCAAGAGGAAGTACTTGAGCCATAGCAAGAGGGGGATGTTTAAAATTTTAACTTTATTGCTTAAATTGAAAAACTAATAAGTTGGTGAATAAGATAGTTTGACGTATTAAGAGTTAACCTTAAATCCGAGGGTGGGGTATCCAAGACTTCTTTATGAATTAGTCTTCATAAAGAAATTTACTTGAGTTCTATATAATATTGTTATAGATTGATTAAAGGAAGTTGTTCAACTTGCTAAAAGTGACAAGTTTGGTACTTTAACACGAGTACTGTGAGTAGTAATCTTAACCCAATTTGTGTTTTATTAGTTTCATGATTTTTAGATGATTTATAAAGTGAATTTCTACTGAATGATTTTAATTTGCATATGGAACAAGTCATTTTACTTGATTTGATACCGAAATAGTTATTTGTATTTTATAAGACAAGTATATTGAAAAATTGAGATGATTACTGATATTGGAAGGATTTGACAGTTACTTTAGAGATAAGTACTTTTACATGTGTTTTCATTAAGTTCTACATGATATGATTATAAGACTGAAACGCCTTGTACTACTTTGAAAAGCTTATATGATTTATAAAGAAAAGAATAAATGGGAGTAGACCTTGATGAATCCCGTAGCTAATGACGGGTTCGTTAACCCTGGTGCACCTTGAATTTATCAATTACCGATAGAGCCCTCGCTAGTGAAAAGGTATAACTAGTATACTGTTTCCGAAATCCCTCGAGTAGGGATTTACTAATGTGAAATTCATAGTTACCATATCTTCTTTAAGAAGATAGACATACCGATTACATGACTCATTCTTGAAAATCTCCCGAATATATATGATTTAGTATGAATGTGTTTTACTGAGTTTATTTTCAAATGGTTAAGCTGATTTGATTATATGAGATATCAAGATTGATTATAGCTATTGATTTTATTGAAAGAGCATTTATTACATGATTTTTGACTATTATACTAGCATATTTTCTTACTTGTCCCTTATTAAAATGATTGTGGTTATTATTATTAGTCACTGAGCTAGCGTCTCACTCTTTGATTTTTTTTTTAATAGAGAATACAGATGATATTGGCGAAGATTTAGTTAGCTAAAAGTAGCAAGTTGATTCCATGGTGAGCCCCGCTCTTGTTTGTGCGGGAAACAAGATACTTTTTTGTTATGGACGTTTTCTTGAATTCTTAGAGTTGCTCCATAGTCATTATTTTATTTGAGTCTTGAGTATTCTTTTGTTATCCTAGATGTGTGATGGATTTTAAGTTTTTCCCTATTGTTGGATATGAGTTAGTATTATTGTATGGAGAAAAGATTGAAACTTGATGTGGAATCTTGATTTGAACATTTAGAAGTTGTGTTGTTGATTTCAGAGACATGTTAAAATATGAATAGGCCTAAAAATAGAGGAAACTCTGCCCGATTTTCAGCAAAATTCTAGTAAGGCTTGCTTTGAAATTATTCTCCCTTAGCGTCGGTCATGATCCTAATTTGGATCGTGACAGAGACATTGTCCGATACCGAACTCTCTTCGGCTAATGCTTCATAAACACTCTTAAAGTAATTTGAAAAATCAAAATCAAGAATTATATCTTTTGGATCATAAAGATGGGGGTATTCAATATGCCTTTGACGCATTAAGCACAATATTTCATCTACATGCTGCAATAATAAAAGAATTAATGAGACAACTTAAGATGATTATTGCATCTGCAACAACAGTAATCACTTCAGCAAAATAAGCAATTACTGCAATAATAAACATAACTATTACAGGAAGTGTTGCATCTGCCGACACATTATAATAAAATTAAATTAAAGTTATTAGAACTTACCTGATCCTCCCATAATTTTTGTATGTTGTTCATCATCTCAAAGTCTTCAAAATCAAATTCACGCATTATGTAAGGCCTTTTTTTCGATCTTTAGCTCTCAAGATATCTTTGATTTTCTTATATGATTCATTCATTGCATGCTTGTAGATATTCACCAGTTATCGCTCGATTGTTGTCATCACAATAGGAGGAGACTTGGCTGCCCTCTTTCCTCTGACACTCTCTAGTGTCTTTGAAATTTGCTTTCTCCTCTGATTGTTAATCGATGTATACGGACTTGAAATATTTTTGGATGGCCTAACACCTCTCTTGCTCATAAAACTTTTTAAAGTTTTCTCCATGGACTCAATTCTCTCAAGCATCAAATTTACATTTTTGACGGATATCTCACATTTACAGGCACAAAGAGGCATTTTAGAAGTATCAGCACCATCTGTACAAAATCAATTTTCTGTGAATGGAGTTGTTGGAGGAACTCCAACATTCTCACCGGTGGGAGAATATTCTCTACCATTACTAAAAGCACTGGGAACAAAAGGAGAAAATTCACCTCCTCCACCAACACCACTGCCACTACCAATATCAAATGCCCTTTCTCTTCCATCATTACTATCAACACCTTTTGAGAGTTCACTCATACCATTATCACGCATATCAATGACCATTAAAGGATTAAAATCCTTCTCAAAAACTATAGTATCTCTTTTAATGGTCATACAACCATCCAAACCTTTCTCTAGTTTTTCAATTTCCTCATCCTCAATAAAATCTAGAAGTACAAATCCAGTAAGAAACATCATCTCCATCTCACTGGTGTAGGCACTAACCATAAATAAACAATCTACATATATGAAGAAAAATTAAAATATGATTAGATAAAATAAAATCAACAACAATAAATTACAATGACTGCTACAGTTGTTAACAACAGTTAAAGCAATTGTTGAAATATTTGCAATCAACTGCAGCTTTCACAGTATATTTCAATAGTTGAATTCAACACTTCATGATGTGTTGTTGTAACTGCTAGAATATTTAGCAGCAATTGTTGAAATATTTGCAGTAATTGTTGCAAATAAATACAATTGCTATAATGTATTTCAACACTTAGGTGACATTTATTGAGATGTTGTTGTGACTCCTGAAATATTTAGCAGCGACTGTTGAAATTTTTGCAACAATTGTTGTAGATAAATACAATTGTCATAGTGTATTTCAGCAGCCAGCTAGCATTTGTTGAGATGATGTTGTAGCTATTAAAATATTTCGAAGCAATTGTTGAGGTATTAATAACAATTGTTATAAACAACTTCAACTTGTAATTTTTTAGCAATCAGATTTACTGGTTGTTTAGCAGTTGCTGAGTAATTAAGCAATAATTGCTAAACAACCACAACACCTTCTACAAACAACTGCAACAACTAACAGAAATAATTAGTCAATTGATGAGGCTTACCGAACCTTTGGGGGGGGGGTTAAACAAGTGAAGAGCATTGATAGAATAATCATTGACTGCTAAAATCCCTCTAATAAGTCATGGCGAGGTTATTGAAGCAGAAATTATCTTTAATTTCTTTCGGAGATGGGGAATGGCCTCAAATGTCCAACAATACATAAGATAATGACGTAGATAGAAAGATGATCAAAATTATGAGTAGACCCAATTTTTTTTAAAGAAGATAAAATTTACCACAAACGCCCGTGGAAAATCATAAAAATTAATGGTCTTCTTGTCTTTGTCTTTGTCCACAACCTTCAACAGGTATTCAACTGTTAGCTTATAGAATTCACGATTCCATGCATGGACATAAAAAATATTTCTGTAGGCTGAAAGCAACACCATTTCAGTTGCGGACTTTGTGTTTAGATCTCTCCCAGAAGAATACAATGCACAAAAAAATCAAGCACAAATTTTATTTGATATCTCTTAAAATCGAATCGAATTCGAGAATCGCCATCAATTCTTCCTTCTTAAAGGTTTTCCTACGGATTCAATAATTTTGTTCGTCTATCCTTAACCTTAGACGATAATTTTTTAAAATCATAATGTTCAACCAAATGACAATTCAAACCAATCATAATGAAAAAACTAAGAGACACGCCATAAAAATGTATTCAATTTTCTTGTGTACGCTGAAATTCGACGTCGGAGAAGTTTGTACACCAATTCCATTTGGAACTGCTGAGTTATCTTCTCAGGTAGGTCCAAATAGCTGTCAAATGTGGAAGATTAAAAAAAATTTCAAATCTCTGTGACTTTAACATTTTTCTAAAAGCATTAAAACTTTTCAAACTGGACTTTAAAATAATAGAACTAGTCAAATTTAAATGTTTAACTATCATGGTCATAAGCTTGTAATCAAAATATTTAACAATCTTAATTGAGGTGTCGTCGCCTAAAGATTTAGTTGGAGAGGACTCAAACGAATCAACCGTCTCCTCTTAAAGAGATTTATCATGTCGAAATTTTATTCTTTGTTCATAATCAATTCTTTCATCCTCTTCATCATTTTCTACATCCTTATTATCATTTCTTAAAGAAATATCTTTTTCACCTTCTCCTCCTCCTTCTTTAGTAGCATCACCTCCTCTTTCTTCTATATCATCTCTTCCTCCCACTTCTTCTGTAACATCTTCTCCTCTTTCTTATACATTATCTCCTCCTCCTTCTTCTTTCATAGTATCTCCTCCTCTTTCTCCTTCTTGATATCTTGTCTTTATGTTTTGTTCTTGAATTTTTGATGTTGCTTCACTTTCAAAAATATTATTAACATGTTCAGCAAGTGATGATAGTTTGTTGGTACTATTCTTTTTGGAGGCTTTTTCTACTTCCAATTGCCTCTGTGTCTTAGTTTTCTTTCTTTTAGAATATCCAGCAGTAATATCTCTCCAGTAGCTAGGGCTCCAGTAACTGCCTTTCTTTTTTTGGGGCCAATACCATATGATATAAAAAATGAAGTCATCAATTAACATTCAAAATAAATAGAAAAAATAAATTAAAGCAGATGATCAAATAGGTAAGTAAAATATTATTCTTAAAAAAATAATTCACTAAATTGCTAAAATAACTTCAACAATTATTAACACAATTTATGTTATTGAAGCAACTACTGAAGTTGAGAAGCAGTAACTTCAGTAATTGTTATACAAAGTTTCAGTTATTGCTTCAAGAGTTATTTCAGCAGTTATTGCACTACTTTCAATAGTTGATGCACTAGTTTCAGAAAAAAAATCAACTATTCATACAACCCTTATTACAACAATCTTAGTGTAATGACCCAAAAATTTTCAAAAACTCCTTATTGTTGGTCTTGTATGATGTTATACTGGTCATGGTTGACTCTTGGTAGCCACGGGTTGAGTTTAAGTGGCCGAACGCAAAACGGATCATTTGGTGGCATAGAGAGGTCGTTTGGGCAGTACACTTTGAGCTAGCATAACTTTATATGCGGGTTGAACCGTGTGGGATGCTAAATATTAAATTGAATCTCTTTGAGTTAGCTTTGCAACGCAACTAGTTTCACTCGATTCAAAGTTCGTATGAGGAAGTTATGGTCAAAATAATGGGACTGCCTGAAATTCGGAAGACATTGGAGATAGGCCCTGAAAATGGCCCAAGGCAAGGGACACGGACCGTGAGCCTTGGTACGGTCTGTGTGGGGGTATGTTCCATGGTCCAGTGAGTTGGGGGTGGTAAGGGCCCACCCCAAAACACAAGTCATGACTCACGGACCACCCCACGGTCCGTGAGCCTTGGTACGGTCCGTCTGGTGGGGTAGAACCTTGGCCTGAGCTGGGGGTTGATTTTTGGGCCAATTGTGGCTCCACAAACCAGTACACGGTCCGTGTAAATCCACATGGCCGATGAGTCCTCCCGTCAAGTGGTCCAGAAAGTCCTCGAGAGTTCGCGTTGAAATTTTGGCTAAGTGTCGTTTGATGGTGCAGTTGACGGTCCCTGTGGTAGGTTCACGGGCACTGTAGCTCCACCGTGTCACTATGCTTAGCAATTAAAAGTACATTTAATTAATGATAATTTCATGATTTAATAAACCCCTAAGCCTCTTTTAGGTATCCTAGGGTCTCCTAAACCCCTAAAACAAGACCCAAACCCTTATTCTTCTATTCTAAGCCTCCTCCATTCACTTTGAGAATTCTAAAATCCTCTTGACCTCTATTGAAGAAAACTTGAAGAATTTCGGAGAAGACAACCTTGACTAGTTGACTTTGCAATCCCTTTGGTAAAATTAAGGTTTGTGGGAATTGATTCAAGAATCTTCTTTCATCCTTGAAGACCCAAAGAACCCTAACCTTTAAATTTTGATTTTAAGCTTTCAATTA
>JBCEWC010021633.1:0-10382 GCA_038996855.1 Solanum aculeatissimum | reverse complement strand
CGAATTTTAGACAGTCTCACTGTTTGGGCCATATCTCCCTCATCCGATATCCAAATTGAGTGAAACCACTTTTTTTGCAAATCTAACTCCGTTATCTTCAATTTAATATGTTCTAGCTCACATGGTTCATCCCACATCAAAAGATATTACTATTTTAAGTTAACTATCAAAACTGTCCCTCTAGGCCACTAGCTAGCCCAATTTGCATTTGGCCACTTAAACTCAACCCGTGGCCACCCAAACTCATGTATGGCTTGTAGTACATCATATAATTCCAACCATAAGTAGATTTCGAAAATTTTTGGGTTGTTACACATAAACTTTCATAGCATATAATTGAACCCTCATTTTTTAGAAACCATACTTGAAGACATGTGGTGAGAACCATTAATTTAAGTGATTCCCAAAAACCGATCATAATCTTACATATCATATTTCAAACATAGGCATGGAAACATGAAATTCATCTTATACAATCATCCACTTCATTGGATCTCATGGTTTCACAACATTCATAGCTTGAAATATCATAAAATAACTCATAAAAGCGAAACCATTGAAAGGAAATCATGCAACTCAACTAATTAGATGATAATTTTTAACATATCTCATGCATAATAGCAGTAAAATAAGTACCCATAAGAAATTATCCACTAATCTGAAAAACATTTGTAGAAAAGATTTTGGGAACTCCATGGGTGGAAGGGTCCATGGATGAAAGACCCATATACCTTAAACTTAATATTTTCTTGAAAGGAACTTGGAGAATACTTGGGCTTCACTTTTTTCTTGAATTCCAACAACCGTTCTTGAAAATCTTGAGATTGAATGGAAGATTTGGTGAATATTATAGAGAAATTTGATAGTGTTTTTGAGAGTTCTAGGGCTAAAAATGGCTGAAAATTTGAAAATACCATATACATAGGCATTGGGTTATTAGTCTAATGTCCTCAAGTGAAACATGAAATATTTTGGAAATTTTTTACTAATGGCGCGACAAGTCGGCGATGCAGACTTGTTAAAGTTTGGAGTATTTTTGCATGAAGTTCAATTTTTCTTCCCATTTTGACATAGGAATGAATTGAGGCCAATTTTACACAACTGGGCGATAGGTCCACAACGCGGACAAGTCTCTTACTTTTCTAGATACCCTCCAAATCATCCAAAAAAATATTTTTTGCTACAGGTCATCTAAAAATTCAAGATCACTACTTTCCTATATAATTTTGCCCCGTGAATAAGAATATGAAGTTGTATTTGAAAAAGCATACACAGATTTTGAGATATTAAAGAAATAAACTATAGGGAATTTTTTGAAGAGCGAGATAGGTGTTACAGTTATCTTTCCAACACACGTGGTTTCACTTGATTCGAAGTTTCAATGAGAAAGTTATGTCTGTTTTCATAGAGTCCCTCTATGCAGGGATTTTTGTTGAGTTTTGCTTAAGACGTGCTTCAAAAAGACTCTATATGGGTCGTTAAGCTTTGTACGGTCGATGTGGGGCTCTTGTTTTCCTCAACACGGTTTTGGTGACATGTTTCGTGAAGGTCTCAACCTAAAGAATTGTTCTAAGGATAAGGTTAACATTCCGGAACTCGTGTCATCGACATGGAATCCCTCATGAGCTATTTGACCTTTGATGAATCGTGTGGCCTTTCGTGGTGCAAGCCCATGTCTATAGTTTTGTTAAGTGAAGTACCACGGACCAGTATACGGTCCGTGCAACACCTCATGGGTTGTATGACCTTTCATGTAGATGTTTGAGTGAAACATTTCTAAGTATGGGATTACCGTCTTTGAACATCGTCAGTGAATATTTTTTAAGTATTTCACCACGGATGGGTACACGACTCGTGCTCCCCTAGATAGCTTGTGAAGTGGGTCACCTAGATGACCCCTAGAAACTTTTCATGCCCATTTCATTAATGATTTATTTGTAATTTTGGTAATTTCCTAAGGTCGGTTTAGCCTTCCTAAGCCCTCCTAAATACCTGAATTAATCTATCTTCCTCCATTCTCATTCAATTCAATCCATTACACTTAGAATATTCAAATACTCTTACTTAAAATATCCTCTCAAGTGAACCTTGAAGATTCAACTTGGGAATTCAAAGAGGCCATCTTCTTCAATCAATCTCTTTTCTATTTTTCTTGGTCATCAAAGGTATTTGGGATTGATTCATCTTCTTTCAACCATAAAGATTCCAAAAAACTTTTATACTTGAATTATGAAATTGAACTTACTTTAAACATGGGTATTCTAAATTATTATTTATTTAATTAAATGAAGTTATGGGCTATGTTTAATTGTTGTTTCTAAAGAAAATTAAGCACTAATATTTTTAATTGCATGAATATTATGAAGATTTAAAAATGCATTGTCCCTTTAAAGTTTGATTTAAGCATTGGTAATCTAAATTGTGATTTAATTATGGATTTACTTGAATTTCACATTATATTGTTGATTTAAGTTTGAATCTCTATTGCCAATGCATATCCCTCATCTCTCATGACATATGCATACATGAATTATGTTTACATGGAACTCTTAATGTGGGCTAAGTCCCAATTATGATTATGAGAATGTTTTGAAAGTAACTATTGATTATGATAAGAATGTGATCACATCATGTTTATGATTATGGCTCTTTGAGAAATTATGGATGTTTACACCATTATGTTATGATTAAAGAGCTACTCTTCTGCATATATTCATGAAAGTATAGTATGAACTATTGTTTGGCATTTTAGACCAAGAAAGCATGATTATGAAGTACGTCGGCTTTTAAGCCTACGTATGCATTGTTATAATTTAAAAGACATGTACTCCTTTTGAAAGAACATATATGTATATATATTCCCGTGGGATGATGACTTAGAACCAAATAAGATTGGGAGTGGGGGCTCGACCTAAGGGGTCCTTATGTAAAGTCTCCTTTCTCATAACTATGTGCCGACATAGGTTTTATTCCCCTATTAGAGTGATGGTTCTTCCCCTTTTTAGGGATGGTTATTAACCTTTTTAGGGATGGTTTATTCCCCTCTTTGAGGGATGCGGACTACTTGGCAAGTAGTCTACCCTTTTCTTTAGTGTAGGGTGAACATCGAGGATTTCACGTTATAGCTCAATTGGTCTTATTTTGTGTCGGTTGAGGTCACATCCCTGCTATGGCTAAAGTACTTTTGCATTCATGCATAATTGATTTCATGAAATATTGATATTGTATCTTTTCTTGTATGTAACGACCCAAGTCTAGGACCTAGACGTGCCACGGTGAATGAAAAACCTGAAGCTAACCCAAATAAGCCTCTTAACATATCATTTGCACATCCTTTGTTGTGGAAGCATAATTAAACAATGAAGAAAGTAACAAATTATTCTAAGGGAAGTGGGACTTTGGACTCAAGCTATGAGGATGTTTTAGGGGTGAAGATTTGCATGAATCATATAACAAATAATGTCTAAAGGACGGGTAAGTATGACTCACGGTATGGGGATGTTACTGGGACTTGGGACTTCCATCATC
Organism: Solanum aculeatissimum; assembly: GCA_038996855.1. NCBI lineage: Eukaryota > Viridiplantae > Streptophyta > Magnoliopsida > Solanales > Solanaceae > Solanum > Solanum aculeatissimum. The sequence continues at coordinate 6,854 of JBCEWC010021633.1, read as the reverse complement.
TTATCAACAAATATCATCACATAGAAGGGAGTAGGGACTAAGGGAAGTCTTCAATTATCACATAGACATAATGGGAGTCAAGCCCAATACATACCTTTCCATATCTAATGACACCTCTAATATGAATGGAACGGGGGCCAAGAAATCTCTCAGGCTCACCTTCAAAAGGTAATTATCCAAAAATATACAAGTCTTAATTAAGGCATACAAGTAAAGTGGATATTGTCCCCAGACTAGGGGACTCACCAATAGTAGTCTTCAAATGATCCGGCTAGCCACATGGAGGAGGAGGATGGATAGGAGCTTCGGTCCCTACATGGTTAGATCATGTAGGCAAAAAGTATATGTTAGTACTTGAAATGTAAAAAGTATGCAGGGTACAATGCAAGCAAAGAAAGTATGCCATGACAATTGAGGTGCATAATCATGATCAATAGACATAAACTCAATATAACATGTAAAATAATTGCTTTAATTGAACATGGATGGATATAATCAACTTTCATAACATAAGATACATATGTGGGAGGGGACCTTAACCGACATATAAGTCCAAGCGATCTACTACTTGGAATTTCGATGCTTAACTCCTCACCGGAAAAGGAGTAGTCTACTTGTCAAGGTAAACCAATGTTGACCCCATATAGCTTGTAGCTTGACCTTGTCGGATCCACTAGTAAAAACCCATTTAGGGAAAATAACATGAACCTATGGTGGCACATAGTTATGAGACCAAGACTTTATATAAGGACCACTTGGGTCGAGCCCCCACCTTAAGTCTCTTTCGGTGGTAAGTCTAGTCCCACGGAATACTTGACATGATGATAATTTAACCATAACTTTAATGATATATAGAAACATTGAAACATCATAAGAGTATCTCATTCATATACTTTACACCTACAAGTGAGTGTATACCTTATACTAGAGGGTAAAAATATTCATAACCTTGACCCCTTCTAGTGGGAATAGCTTTACATATTATTGTAGGACTTGCAATATACTTGACCTTTTCTAGTGAACATTAGTTGCATATATGGGTAAAACACTTATCATACATTACCTCTTTATGTAGACAACATTCATTCACAAGAGGGTGGAATATAACATAAGGGCTTGACAACTTACTTAAAAATCATTATCACGACCCGAGAGTAGGGCCTAGATGTGACATAGCCAATGAGAACCCGAGAGCCCTCAATCAAGTCAAATTAGTATTGATTTACACATTATTGGTTCAGAAGCACGTAATATAATAAGTAGGGCATAATTCTAAGAGATTACGAGGCTTTGGACTCAAGTTATGGGGATATCATCGGGGAAGGAATTTGCATGAATCACGTAGCACATAACAAATACATTCTAAGGGACAGGTAAGTATGACTCAAGCTATGGGTGCAAGGAGGGACTTGGGACTTTCCATATAATCACATTCTCATTAAAACATATCATAATGACATAAGCATAATCATAGTGAAGCATGATATAGTCGTAGCATCTCAAACAATCATATCATACGGGTGTATAATAGAATCCAATATGTCCAACAATGCCTCTACATAATATAAGATGGGGCCACGACAAAACCCGGGCTCACCCTCATGTCAAATGATAGAAAAGACTTAACAAAACATAAGATAGAGAGAGATGAGTTTTGCCCTTGAAGTAAAGGGCTCACCACAAGAAATAATCCAAGATCACCAAGCTAACCGTCCAAAGGTGGATCGATATCAACTCCATCCCCTACATGGTTATATCATATATATGAAGAATATGAGTTAGTACATAGAATACACTAAGTATGCAGGCATGCAATGTGTATGAACATGAAACCTACAAAATAAGTTAGATGACAAGGACACATATATAGAAGGAGAATATAGGAAATAATAGTATATCAATATGCCATGAGATCTATGATGAATAAAATGACATAATGCTTAAAATATCGAGGATGAGACCATAATCGACATCATAATCCATGTGAGCCAATACATGAACTCTCAATGTCAAGCCTCCGCATCGAGATAAGAGTGGACTACTTGCCAAGGGTATCCCACACCACACCTTAAGACCTAGTCTTTTCGGTGTGATGGCCACCTTCCTTACGATCCGGTCTTTTCAAAATAATTTTCAAGTCATATCATATCAAGAATACCTATGTTGGCACATAGTTCAAGAACAAGGAGTGGGACCCTTGGGGATAGCCTACTAACTACTCCAATCTCATTCGGTGTTAGGTCGTCATCCCACAAGAATACATATACATATACATACTTTTCAATGAAGGATAAGTACTTTAAATCAATGAAATGCAAAGTTGGGCTAAAAAGTCAAATCGTAATTCAAGTCTTTTCATATTTAGGCTAAAAAAGCCAAACAAGAGTTCAAGTAACAAGTACAATGGCCAATGCATAGGAGTAGCTCATTCAAGTAAAGTACAAGATGGTGTAATCACCCAAAATTCTCAAAAGTCCAAGTCAAGACAAGATGTGAGACATTCTAGTCATATCCCATGTCTTACAAAATCAAGTCAAATCAAGTCAAGGTGGGACTAAGCCCACATCAAGAGTTTCATCAAAATCAAGTTTCAAGTATGCATATGCCATGAATGATGATAAAAATAGCATGGGAAATTAGAATTCATAAATTTAAACTCATAATAAGATTAATCCACTTGAAATTCAAATTTAAATCGACAATTAAAACTCAATTAACATCACCCATGCATAGATTTAAAGAGTACGGGGACATTCATAATTGAACCTTCATAAAATCAATGGAATTCAACAAATTAGGGCTTAATTCACTTTTAAATCAAAAATTAAATACATTCCATACTTCAATTTAATTAAATCATTCATGATTTTATAGACCCAAATTCAAAGTAAGCATTCATTTGGTGCTTCATGGTTGAAAAGAGCTATGAATAAATTCCCACATACCTTGATTACCAAGAAGCATTAGAGAGAAGAGAGATTAAAGAAGAAAGCTTCCTTGAATTCTAATCCCAACCTTAAACCCACACTTGGAAGAGAGCCTTTAGAAGAAAGAATTTGAAAATAATTCTAAGCGTTGGAAGAATTTGAATTTAATGAAGGTGTATAGGCTAATTCAGGGGTTTATGAGGGCTTAGGAAGACTAAAACATCCTTAGGAATCACCAAAATTACAATTAAACCATTAATGAAACAGTAATAAAAATCTGCCAATGCCACCCTCATGGTCCACTACACTGACCGTGTAGTGTCTCACGGACCATGAACCCCTCCATGAAGCGACACTTAGAAAATATTTCATCGATGAAAGTTCAAGACAGTAATTCCATACTTAGAAAAGTTCCACTCCCGCAACCACACGGCAGGCCTCACATTCCGTGAGGCTTCACACGGACCATGAACTTGTCCATGGAGCCTCACTTGGTCCAAAGCCTTGTATGGCACCTTAACACGGACAGGTTTACGGACATAAGGCCTCACACGGTCCGTGAACCTCACCTCCTCGTTGGCGCAATTTCTAGAATATCAACCTTATACATAAAATCAATCCTTGAGTCAAGGCCATACTGAAACACCTTACCACACCTCATGAGAGGTCACATGGGCAACTTCACAAACCATGAGATGGCACATGGCCCGTGAAGGCCACCATGGGAAAGTGCCTTAACAAATTTCCAAAAATGGATCCCTGTGCAGGCAGTACCACCAAAAAGGCCATAACTTCTAAATCTGAACTCTGAATCAAGTGACACCAAGTGCGTTGGAAATATAACTCAAAGAGATTTAATTTTATAGGTCATGGACCTCCCTGTTCTAGTCGTGTTAAGATATATGGCCATTTAAAGTCAGTACTCCACAAGACATCATGTAAAACTTAACCAATGTGATTTATTTGAATACGACCATTCAAGAGAGACTCATGAAGCTCATTAACCAACCATGGTAGGTTCAAATCAGATCTTAATCAACTTCACAAGGTTCTAAAATTTCTGGATTGTTACAATCATAGGAACCTTTCATAAGCTCAATGCATTCTTAGGAACCCATAATTTATCATATCATGTTTGTCTTGTAATTCATGCAATAACATCTCATCAATATAAGAATCATTGTAATGATAATTTAGTCAACCATGGAGGGTATATGAACATGTACTTAAAGTCATAAAATTCAAGAGTATGAGTCATTGAGAATGTAAAATCAATTCATTTGGAAGATATTCAACTCAACTCACCAACCTTGTTGTAGAAAGCCCCAATTTAGGTATCTTGAAATCCACCTCATTTTCATAATCTTTCATAGTTTACATCATGCAAAGATTCAACAGATATAAATAAACTCATGAAATATTTCTTCAATAGGTATTCATGCTTAACAATCAGTACTCGAAGAATCCAAACATGATCCATGTACATAATGTATAAAATAGTTCATCATAGAGTGCATAATGATAAAATCTCGGAGGACTTTCTGGAACACTTGACGGACCATTTGACGTACCATTTGAGGGTTGCCAGACCGTATCCTTGTCCCATGACCCTTGCCTTAGCCACCTATACCAACCATGGCTTGGCCAAGGTTCTTCCCCACTTGACGGGACAGTTCACGGTTCGTCAAAGTGCACACGGACCGTTTAGTGCTCCGTGGCCTATGACTTGTCTCATGGGGTGGTTCCTGGACACCCCTAGCTCACTAGACCACCTCACGACACCCCACATGGATCGTGACAAGTTTCGCGGACCGTGGCCCTGTCCTTGGCCACTTTTCAGATCCTATCTCCAATGTCTTTCGAATTTCAGGTAGTCCCACTGATTAGGCCATAACTTCCTCATATGAATTCCGAATCGAGTGAAACCAGTTGCGTTACGGAGCTAACTCAAAGAACTTCAATTTGATATATAGTATCCCAGACGTTTCGACCCGCATCAAAAGTTCTGTCCATTCAAAGCTTACTGTCCAAACGCCCTCTCTAGGCCACCAACTGACCCATTTTGCGTTCGGCCACTTAAACTCAACCCGTAGCCACTAAAACTCAATCATGAAACATAGTACATCATATAAGACCAACCATAAGGATTTTTTGAAAAACTTTGGGTTGTTACATTATCTCCCCCTTGGGAACATTCTTCCTTGAATGTGCTAAGACTAGGACTTGAGGACACCAATCACAAACAAGAGACATGCTTACCAACACATCAAGATACCATGCATAAATTCATAAATCATTTAAAACTCATGTCAAAACATCATTTAAACCATTTTCGTGCTCATGAATGCATGCAATGTCATGAAACTCAAGAAACAAGGAATTAGGACAAGTTAGGGGATAGAACAAGTTAGAGTAGCAGGCTATGGATTTTATTGATGTTATTGAACTTAAAGTTGAAGAATGATTACATTGATGTATTAGCATTCCATGGGACTTGACTAAGAACCAAATAAGGCTTGGGGTTGGAACTAGACCTAAAGAGTCCCTAGTAAAAGTTCCTAATCTCATAACTATGTGCAACCATAGGTTTGTTCATAAGCTAGGCTAGTAGATCCATAAATAGCCCTAATGTTAATGAACAAATGAATGTACCATCACAAAGTCTACCTTTGCAAACCAGACTCTTATTTGTTAATATAAGAGTTACATTGGTGTCACGACCCGGATAGGGAGCCTATATATGACATGGAGAAGGAGAACCCGAAAGTCCTCGATCATGCCATCATAGCACATTTCACACATCACCGATTCGGAAGTGCGGAAGCTAAACACATAACACGTAAGCTCTAAGGGATTTGGGACTTGGGACTCAAGCTATGGGAACAATGCCGGGAATGGGACAAACATGTATACACATAGCACATAGCAATAATCTCTAAGGGAACGGGTAAATAGGATTCCACTATGGGGGCACACCAGGATTATGGGACTTTCCACATAAGCATATAGTCAATCAAGATTCCCAACATTCATGTCATGAGATTAGTAAGAGAGCATTATCATAACCAAGGCTAAATAGTATCGTATTACATAACCAAATGTTTAACATAGCATGTCAACGTACAAGAGTCTAGAATGGTCCAACAAGCCTCTACATGAATAAGCGGGGCCTCGACAAGTTGAGGCTCACCCTCAATACATAAGAAAGTAAATAACATGAAATAAAATAGGTAGATAGATGGTCGCTATTTCCCTTGAACAAAAGGGCTCACCACTAGCAAGGTCTTCACAAATGATCAAGCGTCATCCGGTAGAATGTAGATATCGTCTCCGGTCCCTACATGGTTAGAACATGTAGACAAAGAATATGGGTTAGCACAATTAAGCACTAAGTATGTGGGCATGCAATGCATATGACAATATAGTATGACCAACCAACATGACAAGGGGACAAGTGATACGAAAGGAATGCACGTATCCAAAGAGCAATATAACAAGATGCTATGTCATAATACATGAAATGCAATCCTATGATCAATATAAATCGGGGATGTAACCTCAACCGACAACATGGAAGACCCGAACGAGCCATTACCCAAATTCGGACAACTTGCCAAGTAGTACCCAAGACACCCTTGAAACAAGGGATAAACATGACATGGAAATTCCTATATAGAGATTTAACCCATGGTGGCACATGGTTTGACAGAATAGGTGGGGCCCATTTGGATGACCCACTTATGACCCAATCCCTCGGTGCTAAGTCTCATCCCACGAGAATACGTATACATACATGCAACATTAAATTGGGAGACTTACATTCTTTTCAAACCATGCATCATTAGTCAAATCAAAACCATTGTACAAGAATCATGTTCATGCTTAGGCCAAAGGCCATCAAGAGTTTCCAAAACATTTCATGATCAT
>JBCEWC010021632.1:0-10382 GCA_038996855.1 Solanum aculeatissimum | reverse complement strand
GTGGAACATTGTATTGAATCGAAACGTTTATAGTGAATCACCCACATCGATTAATAGATTTTGTGCATAAATGAATCGCCCAAAAATAACTTACAAAAATTTAATCGCATAATTTTGAAATCACAGTTATGAATTGAGTTGGCCAAAATGAACCGTAGGCAAAGATGGTCGATTGGTTGCTCCTTGTGCTTTCTTCATACATTTTTTAGGGGTTTTTGGATCTGCAGACTTAGAAGTTGAAGCTTTATCCTTGTTCCCTTCGATATTTCCCTTCTTCTTCATGGCGATAATGTCGTAGGTGTGTTTAGATCTGTTTTTCATGAAAATATTCTTCGTCAGAGTCATACACACCATCTCGAGGTTGTTCAACCGCTAACTGAGTAATACCAATACTAAATGATGGAGGATCCATGTGTATGAGTTTATCAAAGTTGGAAAAAAAAATGGCAACACAAAAAGAATTTTGAAAGGGGAAGAAGACCTCTACCTTGGTTTTCAAATTTAAAACCGTAGAAAGAGAAAAAAAGTTTGCACATTCACGGCTTGAATTTAGGAGAAAAAAAAGGTATTGTGTTATAAGTGCATAAGTGTATCGGCGTGGGAGCAAAAAAATTGTGAAAAAGGGATTTTGGTAATTTTTTAATTTGGTAGGGAATATTTGAAAATATCATAAGATATGTTGTGTATTTTGGTAAAATTTCCTAAAATAAAAGCAGACAACACATCCTTTAAGCTCTCAATTGTATTAACCCACTCAAGTCCTTTTATGTCCCTTCGGGGACATCCGATAAAATTGGAACGATACGGAGAAGATTAGCATGGCCCGTGCGCAAGGATGACACACACAAATCGAGAAATGGTCCAAATTTTTTACAAGCGATTTCCCTTTTGTCCCTTCAGGAACATCCGATAAAATTGAAACGATACAGAGAAGATTAGCATGGCCCCTGCGCAAGGATGACACACACAAATCGAGAAATGGTCCAATTTTTTTTTTGAATTCTTTACTTTTGCCTATTTTTGAGAGACTTAAAACCCTAGGGACCATAACCCTACTTTTGCCTATTTTTGGTAGATCATGGCCGCTACTGTCGGTGGCCAAGTCACCGGAGATGGGCTTCCAATTACTCAAACATATGCGGAACTTCTGAAGCAACCGAAAACACCAGTGAAGTCTTTGCCTATTAAACCTATCTCTTATCTTTATGGAGAACCACAAGTAATCTGGGAACAAGAGGAGGTGGATCAGATGATAATTAACGAGAGTTTGGAATATGCAGTGATTTGAAAATTCTCGTACGGATGGCCGAATATTCAGGATTTTCGAAAGTTGATCCCCAATCAATGCGAACTTAAAGGAGAGTGTAAGATCGGTCTTCTTTGTAATAGGCACATACTGATACGGGCATCGTTGATGGAAGATTATGTGCACCTGTTATCTAAGCCAGTTTTCTACATAGCTAACAAAGTAAGATCATATTCAATGAGGACCTTTAAGTGGGAATCTCTGTTTGAACCAGAGGAGAAAACGTCTACGGCTGTAGCATGGATCTCTTTCCCATCATTGCCGCCAAATTTCTTTGGAAAAGAAGCTCTTTTCTCACTAGCCAGAGCAGTAGGAAAGCCGCTGCAAGTTGACATGGCCACAAAAAATCAGACTAGGCCAAGCTGTGCAAGAGTCAAAATTGAAGTTGGTCTCCTTCAAGAATTCCCTAAAAGAATTAAAATTGGGGTTAGAAGGAAAATGGAGAACTTGATGAAAAATGGATAAATATCAAATATGACTATATGCCGAAATACTGCACAACATGTTTGATACAGGGCCATGTCGAGGACCAGTGTTATGTCCTACATCCGAAATTATACCCTGAAAAAAAGAACAGCAGTCAAGAGGAAGAAAGAGGTAATAATGCAACGATCAAGATGAAGACGGACCATCACAAAAATAATCCAGGACCTGGGAAGGAGCAGCAGTTTATAGAACCAAAGATTAAAGGAAGGGGCAGACGTGAGCAGGCCAAACAAGTGTGGAATAGGGTTGGGATCAGATCAAATAACCCATTCGAAGCATTACAGCAGGAAGATCAGGAAAAGGAATGGCAGACACTGAATGTAAAGGAGTAGATAGGGAAGAGGATAAAAAAAAGGAAGACAACAACAATGTGGCACATCAAGGGCAAAATCCGAAAGATCAAGGGAAGAAGGTAGTAATAGAAGATGATGGCAATGGTAGTGTAGGAGCATCAAATGATCAGAGCAATGAGACATCTCAAAGTAATGGTCAAAAGACTAGGAGGGCAACAGGGGAAACATCGGGGACAAAAGATAAGATGGATATTCGAGGAGTAATAGAAGACATGTTTGGGGAGAATTCCCAAGGGGAGACAGAAAGAAATCAAGTAGTAGATGAGAGCATCGAAGGAGTAAAACAATTGGAGGATTTGTAACAAATTTCAGATAGTGAATTAGAGAGTCAAAAGTGGGAGCAAACCAAAGAAGATAATGATATGGAGTATAACATTCTACAGGTGAGTAAGGCGGGTGACCTGTCACCTAGGCACACTAACAACTTAAAACATAACTCAAAAAGATGTCGATCTTTTCTGCCTCTACAAGTTCAGACAAGGAGTAGCAGGGGAAAGACAAATAGTTCTCAATGATAAAGAAAATAATTTTTTGGAATATTAGATCCATCAATACTCAATAATCTTTTGAGAGGTTGATGGAGCTAAACAGAAAATATTGTTACTCTTTCATAGCTTTGATGGAACCATTCCAGGATCCATCCCAAATTGATGAATACAGGAGAAAGTTGGGGTTCAACCATGTGGCAGCAAATGTATCTGGCAAAATCTGGTATTTCTGGAGAGAGGAGTGGGAAGCGGTGGTGATACTAGATACTATACAACAAGTATCACTGAAGTTTACATGCAATAATAAGGTATTCCTAATATCGGTAGTATATGCCAGATGTAGCTCTTTGAAGAGGCTAAAATTGTGGGATGAACTACAGAGTGTTGGAGAACAGTGTGATGTGCCCTGGATTATAGGAGGGGATTTTAATGTGATATTGAATGAGGAGGAAAAATTGGGGGGACAACCATTTCAACAACAAGAGGCTTTGGATTTTGCTATGTTCATTAATAATTGTGTACTCTCAGAGGTGGTTTTTTCAGGAAGTAAATACACCTGGTGGAATGAGAGAGTGGAAGAGAACTGTATTTTTAAAAGACTGGATAGAGTTCTTGTTAATAATGAATTCTTAAGCATTTTCCCGTCAGTAAAGATGAAACATTTTATTCGGCAGGGATCAGATCATATCCCTCTCCACCTTGTCTGTAATACAGAAGCTACAATCCAAATGAAGCCATTTTGGTTTTTAAATTTTTGGATGAAACATAGGCAGTTTAAGGAGATCGTGAGAAAGAACTGGGAAACAGACTTTGTGGGCAGCCCATTTGTTGAAGTTTAGGTCAAATTAAAGAAATTTCGAAAAACATTGTCGATATGGAGCAAAGAGGTATATGGGAATATATTTTAGCAAGTTGCAACCTTGGAGGATGTTATTAGAGTCAAGGAAGCACAACTAGAGATGCAACCAACTCCAGCAAACAGAGCAGAGCTCAAAAAATGGAAGCATCCCTAAAAAAATGGCTAAAGGTGGAGGAGGAGTATTGGCAACAAAAAGCTGGAATGAAATGGCTACAGGATGGAGATAGGAACACAAAAGTTTTTCACTCATATGTGAAAGGTAGGAGAAGAAAGATGCAGATTGAGAATATTCTAAATGAGAAGGGGGAAAACATAAATGAGGAGGAGCAAATAGGTAGGGAAGCTGTGCAATATTATGAAAAATTGTTTGGGACAGAGCCACATACTGGAGAATATGGTATGCTTAATCATATTCCAAAGTTGATTTCAGAAGAAGAAAATGAGAACATGATAAGGCTTCCAGACAGGGAGGAAGTTCGAATAGAGGTATTTACCCTTAATGAGAATAGTGTTAGTGGACCAGATGGCTTTAAAGGGGCCTTTTATCAGTGTTGCTGGGACATCATTGGGGAGGATATTACAAAGATGGTGAGAGCCTTTTTCTGTGGTCAAGAGCTAACCAAGTTTATAACTCACACAAATTTAATTCTTATTCCTAAAAGAGAGGTGGTAAAGGGACATTCAGATTTAAGGCCAATAAGTTTAAGCTCATTTACTAATAAAATCATATCCAGAGTGCTACACAGTAGAATGGAGAAAGTGCTGCCGAAGATCATATCTCAGAATAAATCTGGATTTCTAAAAGGGAGAAATATTGCTGAAAATATATTACTTGCTCAGGAAATTATAAGGGATATCAACAAAAGAAATAAGAATGTGAATGTGGTGGTCAAATTGGATATGGAGAAGGCCTACGATAGAGTATCCTGGATCTTTCTAACCAAAGTACTCAGGAAGTTTAGATTCTCAGAGGTGATTATAGACATGGTTTGGAGATTAATCTCAAACAACTGGTACTCAGTTCTAATCAATGGAAGATCTTATGGGTTTTTCAAGTCATCAAGGGGACTGAAACAAGGTGACCCATTATCACCAGCATTGTTCATTATTGGGGCTGAAGTAATGTCTAGAGGACTGAGTAAGCTAAATGAGGATGAAGAATTTAGGGGATATGAATTATCAAAGTGGAGTCCTAAGATAAACCATCTAGCCTATGCAGATGACACAATCTTGTTTGGATCAGGGGAGAGGACATCAATGATAAAAATGATGAATGTTCTCCAAGAATATGAAGCAGTCTCTGGGCAGAAAGTGAACAAAGGCAAGAGTGCCTTCTACCTATATGATAATGCACCTTTGTGTGTAGTAATACGTTTAAGAAGACTAACTGGAATAAGGCAAGGTAATTTTCCATTTAGCTATCTTGGTTGTCCAGTTTACTATGGAAGGGGAAAGATCAGTTATTTTGAAGACATGGTTAGGAGGATCTCCAGAAGGATATTTACATGGCATAATAAACTCTTATCTTTTGGGGGGAGGCAAATTCTCATCAGCCATGTTCTCCAATCCATCCCTATACATCTACTAGCTGTCATGACACCACTAAAAAGAATTATTTAACAAATTCACCAATTGTTTGTAAAATATTTTTGGAGTAACACTGTTGGTACCAAAAGCAAGCACTGGGTGGCATGGATGGATCTATGCTACCCAAAAGAGGAAGGGGGGCTTGGGTTCAGGTCATTGTTTGATATGAATAAAGCTTTATTTGCAAAGTTGTGGTGGATATTTAGGACATCAACAGAATCTCTATGGGCACAATATCTGTGGATCAAGTACTGCAAAAGATAGCATCCTGTGATGGCAACTAGCCAAGGAGCCTCTCAAGTCTGGAGAAATATGCTAAAGGTGAGAGAAGAAATTGAACATGAAATTTGGTGGCAATCAAAATCAGGCAGGTCAAGTTTTTGGTTTGATAATTGGACCAAAATGGGGGCATTATACTATGTAGAAGACCTACCAGTGGTGGATGAGGATGCTGAAATTAAGGACTATATCTTTAATACACAATGGGATAGAGACAAACTAAGAGGGGTTCTATCTGAAGAAATGGTGGAGCATATCATGGACAATGTCAAACCTCTAATACTGGAAGGGCCAATTGATAAACCTTGGTGGATGGGGGAATCCAGTGGAAATTTTACAGTTAAGTTTGCCTACAAATTACTGAGGAGGAAGAAACATACAGAACACTGGACTACAGATGTCTGGATAAAAGGACTTCCCTTCAAAATTGGTTTTTTCCTATGGAGGGTATGGAAAAAGAAAATTGCAACAGATGATAACTTGATGAGAATGAAAATATAATTAGTCTCTAGATGCCACTGTTGTGAAAAGAAGAAGGTGGAGACTATGAGTCATTTATTTCTAACAACTCCCATAGCACAAAAGCTATGGAAGCAGTTTGCTATGTGTGCAGGTATTAATATTGGAGGGATGCATTTACAACAACTATTATATACTTGGTGGGACTTCCAGGGGCCTACAAAACTTAAAAAGGTGATGAAGATCATACCAGCCATAGTAATGTGGGAGCTATAGAAGAGGAGAAATGCTTACAAACATGGGAAGGAGTACTCTTATTGTTGGATGACCTATCAGTGCCAACAAGTCATATCTCAGTTCATCAGAATAAATTTCCCATTGATGGATGGAGTCCCAGTACATTGGTTAGAAATAGTAGAATATCTGAATAAATATAGGCCAAAATTATATATTCAGAAAGTGGTTTGGAGGCTTGTACATGATAATGGAGTGGTGTGTAACACTGATGGAGCAAGCAGGGGTAATCCGGGTCAAAGTGCCTATGATTTTTGCATAAGGGGTGTGGATGGTAATCTTATACTTGCAGAATCAGAAAGAATTGGAATAGCTACCAATATGGAAGCTAAAGTCATGGCAATAAAGAAGGCACTGGTATGCTGTACTCACAGAGGATGGTATAGAGTACAACTACAAACTGATTCACTAGCCATCAAGAACATGTTAGGGGGAAGCTGGAAAATACCATGGGAACTAGTGGAAACAGTTGAAGACATATCTGCTATAATGACTCTCTTACAGGTGGACATACAACATGTGTATAGGGAAGCTAATAAACTAGCAGACTACATCGTTAATGAAGCTTTCTCACACATAGGGAAATAACAGTATCATGGATTTGCACAGTTACCAAGCAAGGCAAGAAAGATATTAAACATGGATAAATGCCAAATTCCAGAAATCAGAGTAAGGACAAAAGTCATTTCTTAGCAGATGAACCAGAGTTACACAAACATCTTCATATATACATATGCACATTCAAAAGAAGCATCTGTGGCAATGCACAAAGTGGATCAAAAAGTTAAGCTACCAGCCCCACACCCAACAAGACAGAAGCACATAGTTACAGGTAGCTGGGGAGGGGATCAACAAAAAGAGACTAAACTTCATCGGAGAATGGAAACGAAGCTAACGGGAACAAGGGGAGATGCGAGCTTCAAAAGATCTAGACAGATAACCCCATCGGCTACAAGGACATGGAAGGAGAAGAGCGTGAGAAAACAGGAAAAGAATGAAGATACGACAAGTGCAGTAAATCAAGACAAATGGATAACTTACAGATCTATTTGGAAAGACAAGCAAACCCTATTTTCAAGATGGGGTGAGGCTGACCAAGGAGGAGCATCACAAAAGCTGAGAAACAAGAAGATCAGCCGCATAAACAAGCAAAAAGAAGAAAGAAAAATGAAGAAAAAGCTACAAAACTTACAGGAGCATCATGCAGAGGAGCAAGGTGAGAGCAAACAACTGAAGAATCCAGAAAGGCTTAACAGACATTGGAAATTGGAAAGACAAAGTTGTGAAATGAAAGGTTGGGAGGGGAGATTAGGACATAGGGATTAATAGCTGGATTCATTTGGATCCGGACCATTTTGTAAGTGGGCCATTTATTTTCTATTTGTGATAATAAAACGGGCCATCAGCCCAATTTAATTTAAAAAAAAAACAGACCTCTAAATCCAAAATTAATTTTTTTTAAAAAAATTAAAAGAGAGACCATCCGCCTGTCAGACAGAGAGAGGTGAACAGGTAAGATAGGTAACGTCCTAGCTTGCCAAGCTGTCGCTACATTTCTCACTAGCAAGAAGAAAATAAAAGGACTTGTAATGAGAATTCCCGTTAAATCACGGAAATCTTGCACTCTGTTCCAAATAGCTCTTCTCTCCTTTTTTTGCAACAACAACAACTGCGACACAAATTACAATATTGACTATGAATAAATAAGCTCAGAGTTGGATAATTATTTCCAGCCACTATCTTAACATGGTTCAGTTAATCAACTCATATTTATCTTTAATAGGTAATGTTTTCTTTGCTTTTTGCCATCTAGGATAAGAAAAAGTTGTCTACAAATATGGATTGAAGAAGACCAACATTTCATTTAAAGTACTTGATGTAGATTTCGTGCACCCTATTAGTTGATGAAGAAGGAATGAAGATGAGAGACCATGGTGAAAGTTACACCAGAGAACCCACCTATCTAAGATTTGGTGGGAAGAAGGTATGGAAAAATAGTTGAGTTTCATAAATTCAATTCTTTTTTCACTGTAGCTATCAACTCGCCAATGCAGATCATGTTCACATTGAAGAATGAAGAAAAAGGAAGGCCAAATTTAAGAATTAGAGTGAAGAAAAGCCCTTTCATTATTGATCTTGATTGATTTTTCATTTTTGATCTACCAAGTGCTTTGTATACTTGGAATTTCTGATATTGCTCAAGTCAATTTGTATTTGGACATCTTGTATGCACCGACATGCTTTTGACATTTTAATATACACCTTTAATTTAAAAAAATATATATATATATAAATATGAAGGATTTTTACACAAGTATTCTTAGAAAAGGGGTCATTCATTTATAGCTAATCAAGTTTTGAATAATATAATAGTGTCCTTTTGTCAATCACTTACTAAATTTGAATGTAGTAAGGCTGATTTGACATAAAGCATGAGCAACTTCTAGCAAGTAGCACACCTAAATTTTATTCGAACCAAGTTGGAAGGAAAATAGAGAATTATAACTCGTGGACAAAAACATCACAAGACAAATGATATCTCTTTGTTGATGAATTTCACCAATCCAACTTCTTCTAAAGCAGACCTCCTGGGCTTACCCACAACAAAATGCCTAGCATGTTCACCAAGCCCAGTCCTTTCTCTACAACCATCAAGAGAAACAGATAGCTCATAAGGTGGTGCATCAAAAGCCAACCATTGTTCCACATAGAATATAGTCTGACTGCACTGTTTGTGAGGCCCAGTGAAAGTGGTCTCAACGAAGTCCAAGTACCATCCATGGTGGTCTCCAGATCCATCAGAAGTAACATTAAGCCTACAAATTAGTGAGTTAAGACATTGACCTCTACCAGTGAAGATGTCCACATTACCCCTTTCGTAGTAATCATAACTTGGACCCATTAAACCCCACTGCTCAAGATCTGGAATCCATACTGATTTTCCACTAGCGTCGCCAAGGGTAGCACTGATTTTGGAGTCAGTTCCACCCTTTATGATGGATCCAGTTCGAACATACAGAGTGTACACACACTCTTCCTGCATCATCCAAACTCAAAATTTTAGTATGTTTTTATCTAGACATACAATTATATAAATTTTTGATAAAATATGTTTCACTTTTCTCAGTTTTATAGTCCAAAATAAATACTCCCTAAGTTTCATTTTACTTCCATCAAGGCAAATAAAAAATATCTAAGGCTTCTATTCTTGAGGGTTGGATACTATTAAGAAGTAGTTTTTTTTTAATACAAGGGTGTAGATGAAAACAACTAATACTAATTATTGTCTTAAATTGTTAATGGCTGGGACAATTATTTGGAATCTTTTTTTTTCTTGGCTAAATGACACTTATTTTATGAATGAGAATACTATATTGGTTATAAACAAAAAAGTAAGTGAAAATTAACATAACTGATCTGTATAAGTACATGTGAAAATTTTCAGGATCATGTTCCTCTATTCAAATTATAAGTGGGCATCAAAAATAGTAATTTTATCACAAATCATCCATGACCCGCAAAAGCTCGAATTTAAAGTTAATATCATAGATGGTCACTCAACTATTAATTTTTTTCATAGAAAGTCACTTAATTATTAGTTCTTTTCACAGAAAGTCACTCAACTTTTTTTTAAATTTCAAAGTCACTCAACTAAGAATTTCTTTCATAGAAAGTTATTTAATTATAAGTTTTTTTTTCATAAAAAATCACTCAACTTTATTTTATAACTCAAAAGTCACTTAACTATTTATATGTTACTTATCACTCAACTTTATATAACTCAAAAGTCACTTAACTATTGATATGTTACTTAGAAAGTCACTCAATAATTAATCTTTCACTTAGAAATTCACCCGGCCAATTTAAATAATTTTTTTCACCAAAATATAATTTTTTATTTAAAACTAATTTTTTAAAAATAATAAAATGCTCATTTTAGATTTTATTAAATTTTGTTGAAACATAATTTTTTGTTTTAAATTAATTTTTTTAAAATACTAAAATACCCATTTAAATTATTTTATTAAATTTTGTTGAAATATAATTTTTTATTTTAAATTTTCTTTAAAAACTCAAATGTTTAGGCACTACAAGGGCAACAATGAAACAATAAAAGACAACAATGACTTTTTAAATAAAAACTATGTTTTAACAAAACTTAATAAAGTGAGTATCTTATTATTTGGAAAAACGTTGGAAAGTGAGTATTTTAGTATTTTAAAAAAATTAATTTAAAATAAAAATTATGTTTCAATAAAATTTAATAAAAT
>JBCEWC010021631.1:0-10383 GCA_038996855.1 Solanum aculeatissimum | reverse complement strand
AGTTCATGTTGTAGCTCACATGAGTTTGGATGTCAGTTATGGTTCCATCCCCTCTATACTATAAGCATTATGGCATTCCATGCATCATGGTTATCATGGCATATTGGTATATTATCCTTCCTTATATCTTCTTTCTATATATGTGCCCTTGTCATTTAGGTTGTCTATAGGATCATGTGCATATACACTTGCATGCCCGCATACTTAGTGCTTTATTGTGCTAACCCATACTCCTTGTCTACATGTTCTAAGCATGTAGGAATCGGTGATGACCTGTATCTTCCGTTAGGCTATGAGTGACATCCTTGAAGCTATTTTCTTGTGGTGAGCCTTTTTGTTCAAGGGCAATAAATACTTTTTATCTTCCTTATATCATTTATTTTTCCTTCCTTCATGACTTGAGGGTGAGCCCGAATTATGTCGAGACCCCACTCTATCTTATGTAGAGGCTATGTTAGACATGTTAAACTCTTGTACGTTGTATGATATTTTGATAAGATGTTATGACCATTGAGATTAGACTATCAAAATGATGTTTCGATTATGCTTATGACTATGTTTGGACTTGTGAATGTTGGTAATGTGCCTATGTGCAAAGTCCCATAACCTGGTGTGCCCCCATAGCTTGAGTCCTACTTACCCGCCTTTTAGAAATACTTTCTATGTGCTATATGATCCATGCTCATCCCATTCCCGGCAACATCCCATAGCTTGAGTCCAAATCCCCATTCTCCCTAGAACTATGTGCTATGTGTTTACTTTTCCACGCTTCCGAACTGATGATGTGAGTGATGATGCAATGATGGCTTGATGGAGGACTTTTGGGTTCTCTTTCACCATGTCACATCCAGGCCCTACTTCCGGGTCATGACAATGTGCTTCCTAATGTTTTCCCTGATTACTTGCCTGGTATTCCACTCATAAGGGAAATTGACTTTGGCATTGATCTTTTACCCAATACTCAACCTATTTCTATACCTCTATATTAAATAACACTGGCAGAGTTGAAAGAATTGAAAGAACAATTAAGGGGCTTGCTTGAGATAGGATTCATAAAGCCTAGTGTGTCTCCATGGGGTGCTTGTGTATTATTTGTAAGGAAGAAAAATAGTTCACTTTGGATGTGTGTGGATTTTTGGCGATTGAACAAAGTGACTATCCCAACCAAGAATCCACTTCTGAGGATTGATGACCTATTTGATAAACTATATGGTGAAACCTATTTTTCTAAGATTGATCTTCAGTCTGAAAATCACCAATTCAGGATGAAAGAAGATGACATTCCAAAGATGGAATTTAGAACTCGATATGGTCATTTTGAATTCTTAGTTATATGATTCAGGTTAACAAATGCTCCCACCACTTTCATGGATTTGATAAATAGGATCTTTACACCATATTTTGATATGTTATTTGATATGCTCATAGATGATATATTGGTCTATTTATGAGATGTAAAGGAGTATGAGGATCATTTGTGGATTGTATTACAAACGTTGAGAGATAGGAAACTTTTTGCCAAGTTTAGTAAGTATGAGTTTTGGCTAAAGGAGGTAGCTTTTCTTGGCCTCATTATTTTGGGTGTTGGTATTAGAGTTGATCTAAAGAAGATAGAAGCGGTGAAGAATTATCCTAGACCATTGTCTCCTTCTTACATTAAGAGCTTTATGGGTTTTACTGGATAATAAGAAGGTTTGTTGAAGGGTTTTCTTCCATTGCCTCTCTTTTGAATAAGTTGACCCAAAAGAAGGTGAAATTTAAATGGTGTGATAAATGTGATAAAAGTTTCAAATGTTGAAAGATCATACTACTTCAACCATTATTTGGACATTGCCTAAAGGTCCTGATGATTTTGTTGTTTATTGTGATGCCTCACATGTAGGCTTGTGTTTTGTGTTGATGCAACATAGAAAAGTCATTGCCTATACCTCAAGGAAGTTAAATGTGTATGAAAGGAACTATCTGACCCATGATCTTGAGTTATTGGCCATTGTATTTCCATTAAAGATTTGGTGACACTATCTTTATGGGGTGCATGTTGATATATTCACAAACCACAAGAGTTTGCAATATATGTTTAGCCAAAGGGATTTGAATATACGACATAAAAGGTGGTTGGAGCTTTTAAAGGACTATAATATGAGTGTGATGTATAACCCCTGTAAAGTAAATATTGTAGACAATACATTGAGTAGAGTGTCTATAGGCAGCGTTGCACATGTTTGAATGGAAAGAAAGAGCGAGTTAGAGAAGTGCACCATATGTCTTGTTTGGGTGTAAGGATAAATGACTTGAACAATGGTGATGTATTTGTACAAAGTGGGGCAGAACCATCTTTGATATCGGAGGTTAAAGTAAAATAAAACATGAATCTTACTTTTATTGAATTGAAAAATTTGGTGGTTGATAAAAAATATTGAGGTCTTATCACAAGGGGGAGATGGAGTAGTTCGTTACCAAGGGCGGTTGTGTGTCCCTAATATAGATGGCCTAAGGGAAAAGACTCAATGAGGTTCATAATTCTATGTATTTTATTCATACGGGATCCACCAAAATGTATAGAGATTTGAGAGAGGTATATTGGTGGAATGACATAAAGAAAAAACATAACTAGGTGTATGATGGGATGTTCAAATTGTCAATAAGTGAAGGTAGAACATAAAATACTCGGTGGTTTTTCCCAAGGCATTGAGGTACCTACTTTGAAATGGGATGAAGTAATATGGATTTCATCATGGGTTTTCCAATGACTAAGTGGCAATATAATTCTACATGGGTAGTTGTTGATAGAATGATGAAAACAACCCACTTTTTGCCCGTGAAGACTTCTTATGTTGTTAAAGATTATGCTAGAGTTTACATGGGGTATCATTGTCTATAATATTGGATCGTGGTGCTCAATTCACTTCTCATTTTTTGAGGTCTTTTAAAAAGGGCCTTGGTATAAAGGTGAAGCTAAGTACCACATTTCATCCTCAAATAGATAGACACCCTGAGAGGACAATCCAAATGTTGGATGATACGTTAAGGGCATGTGTGCTTGATTTCAAAGGTAGTTGGAATGATCACTTACTACTTATTGATTTTTCTTATAACAATAGTTTTCAGTCGAGTATCGAGATAGCACCATTTGAAGCGTTGTATGGTAGATGGTGTAGGTCATTAGTGGGATGGTTTAAAGTTGGAGAGATGCCCTGGATTAGACCGGAGTTGGTGTTTAATGCTATGGAGAAGGTGAAAGTCATAAGGGAAAGATTGAAGGTTGCCAAGAGTCATCAAAAGTCATATGCCAATGTTAAGAGAAAATATCTTGAGTTTGATGAAGGTGATTGGGTGTATTTGAAGGTTTCACCAATGAAGGAAGTAATGCATATTGACAAACTAGGAAAATTAAATCTTACATATATGGGACCTTATGGGATTGTGGAGAGAATTGGAAAGGTGGCTTATGAGCTAGATTTTCCTTTGGAGTTAGCTATGGTTCATCTGGTGTTTCATGTGTCAATGTTGAGAAAATTTATGGGTGATCCCAATTCCATTATTCCATCGAAGGATGTGACTATCGAGGAATATATGACTTATGAAAAGGTACCGATTGAGATTTTTTATAGGAAGGTGAAGAGATTGATAAATAAGGAAATTGTATCTGTCAAAGTGTTATGGACAAACCAACAAGTTGAGAGTGCTACTTGGGAAGCAGAGGCGGATATGATGAAATGATTTATTCAAGCCTAAGGTACCTAAATATGATCTATTCTTCAAAATTCTCATGAATATGTGTTTCCTTGTCATATTGTATGTATGCATGATCATGAGACTATTTTGAATTATTTTTGATGCATATGTTTGATGATTTTATAAAAATGATGATTAAGTTGCATTTTGCATTCATGATGGGCTTATGGTTATGTTTCTACTCTACTCAAGCTTGCTTTTGTCTCATTAGAGGAAAAATTATCCTAGGGGGAGATATGGTAACTCCCTGGAAGTTAAAAAGTCTAGAAAATGGAAAAGTTGTAGAAGTTTCAAGACTGACTAGTGTTATAAGCCAATCTAAGGCTTGTAGATCAAACCATGAGCCTTAGAAAGGCTTCATGGTTAGGGTCCTAAAGTTGGTGAAAATATTTAGTAAGTGGAAATCAAAGTACAAAGTGTTTTACGAGTCATATAGAGAAATATGGCCCGTAAATTGGGTCATGGAGGAGGCCCTGAGGAAGGGAAATTTTTCTAAGTCTGGGAGGTTCCAGGAGGGAATCTACAGTATGTAAATGGAAATACAGACCGTGTTATTGGTTCATGGTTTGAAGGTGCAATTTCCAGTAGCTAAATTGTTTTGTCACACATTCTACAAGGGCCAAGTAAAACACGCACTCTAATCTACGACCTATAAACGTGGCCCGTAGATGAGTCTAGTAGATTTTAAGAGAATGACTTTTTGGTCTTTTCAAATTCATTTTAACTCCTAAAGTACATCATTTTTACCCTTCGAAATAACTTAACAGAATCAAATCCCATAAAGCCTATTCCTATTTCATTCTAATTCATTCACTCTCAAAACCCCTCCACAAATTTTAAAATTTCTCTGTCTAAGCAAAGACTCAATTGGAGCTAGAGTTTCAAGATTTTGGCTATGTGATGTTGCTCAAGCAACACCTCCTTTTCGAGGTAAAGTGGTCGCTATCAACCAAATACCTAACCAAGGTTAGGGTTGATCCCACAGGAAATATGGTAGACTCAAGAATTAATTCAATGTAAGTCGGGAAGACTAACCTACTTATCTCCTAAGAAAAAGGGGGTTTAGTAAAGTAAATTAACTAAACAAAACTAATGCAGGTGTTGAGAAATTAGTAGAAGAACTAACTAGGGTAATGTGTTCCCCATGAATCCCTAACTTGGTATTATCGAATAAATGCAACCTTTTCTAGTGTGTAGCTATAAGACAGTAAGTTAGGTTCACCTAAACCTTTGATCCAGTGAATAGGCAAATTTCATTAAGAAACTTCATCCAACTCCATGATGTGACATTACTAACCCTTACTTTTTATCCTAGTACAAACTCCCCTTGATCCAGTTCGGTTGATTAGACGTGAACATCTCAATTGAATTATGTTAATTACCTCTTTTTATATTCATTACTTTCTTTATCCGGCAAGTAACACTAAGCGAGTTCTAACATAGTCCTCCGTTAAAAAGCAGTTAATGTGAAAATGATTAATTAATACAACCTAACACACCTTCTAAGAATTACAAAATATTCGATTTTACATTGTTAGTTCCTCATTGTTCCCACAATCCTAGTTGTGGATTTTGTTATGTATTATCAGTATAAATGCAAGAATTATGATGTAGAGTAATATAATTGAGAACTTACATAGACTACTTAAGAATATCAAATATAACTCTTCATATAAATCATAAGTGTATTCTCTAAAACCTTGTTCAGACTTTGTGACTCATGCTTTTCTTTATGAAAAATAACCTAAAACCTATTTAAAATATGTAAAATACAAAACCAAAATAGAATAGGAAAATCATGTCAGCACACTCTACGAGCAGGTTCACGACTTATGCATCAATCTACGGCCCATATATTGGACTTTTGTGGACTACAACTAGATTCTGGAAAGTACTTCTACGAGACCTTTCCACGGGTTGTGTAAGATTCTTTGGGCAGTAGATGGTTTCGTCTGATGACTTTTCAGAAATTCTCCACTTTCTGATCCACAGAGCATGACCACACTCTACGACTCGTGGATCAATCTATGACTCATTTGCTCCCTTCGTATAGTTTAACTTAGAAATTCACCCCTTACTCAAAATTGCTACGAGACCCCATCTACAGCTCGTGAACTATTCCATGATCCATAAAGTGTTTCGTGGATCCTCAACAATTTCTACTTTAGCATACTCTGCCCAAAAACCATGCCAATACTGAAATCCTGCAAAACAAACACACAAACACATCAAATCTAGTAACATCGCTTTGAGAACACACAAAATTCCAAGGTTTAAGCATCAAAAGTGTTGCATTTCGTTAGCACATAAACACCCTTAACTTAAAATAATTGCTTATTCTCAAGCAATAGACTCAATCTATATAAGTAGTACAGAGACACACAAACCTCAACCTGTAGCACAAACTTTATCAAAATGCAACAAAGACACCCACACCTCTTTTCAAATACGTATTAGATAGCTATCAAGTAAACCAATGCAGATCAATACACCCAATAGTGCAAGTATGATAAGTTACGCAACCATTAATAAGAACCAATTACTTACTTAGTCAGATATCAATAATTCAATGCAAGTACCCTCAAGAAAAAAAGTCTCATTCCTCACTCTGGATGATATTTACAAATATATTACTTGGGACAATACTATAACACTCACTCTCAAAAATAATATTCAAATACTATGACGAATACCATAGGTTTGCCCCTCATGACTAATGCCTTTGACTAGTTGGACTAGGATCACTTTAGAACTTTCTAGGCTTGCAAGGCTTAGAGGGCTTTGGTGAGATACTTTAGAAACATAGTGACTAATAGACCTCCTTGACACTGCATTTTTCTAGACTTTTTCCCCACCATACTATCTTTTTCTCATACCCATTTTTCTCCCTTTTAAAGCTTTTTAGGGTGCTTTGCTTTCATTCTGCATAATGCCTTTATTATTATTTTCTATTTAACACACTAGTTACGCCTTTTTTTTAGTTTTCTCGCACCCTTTAGCATATTTCCCTCCCATTTTTTCTGTGTCACTAGTTTCCCCTCTTTACGTGACCTTCCTATCACCAACCACCCTCTACTTAGGCTTTTGGCCTGAGTTGAGGTACACAATATCCATCCTCAGAACTAGGGCCACTTTTTTTAGCCACCCTCAACTTAATATTGTTTCTTCAATTGAGGTGTATAAGGTTCAAACATAGGCATTATGACTTATAATTTATCAAGGCAAGGTTACTTGGGTATTTACAAAGAAAGAGGTCCATGCAAGGCTCAAACATAGGCATCAAAGGATGTATAGAACATTTGGTCGATTATTTAAGCTCTGTGGACTATTAAGAACAATGGCCTAAGATACTTTCCTATCGAACCAATCTACATATAAGTCAGAGTAACATGGTAAGTTCTGAATTGAACCACAATGTTGAATCATGCAATTAAGCTCACTCACATATGGCATTACATACATGTCAACACAGACTATTCATATCATGTTTTTATCACAAATTAGCCTAACTTATCAGAACAAGCATTGTTAAACAACTAATCATGCATGGTTGCTATCAAGACTAACCAATCAATATGTTCTTGTAGGTATCATTTTTCAACAAAAAACATAAATATGCCATAGATATAGGTACTGTATGATACTAATACTACCTAAACATCCTAAACATGTCAGTTCAATAGAAAATAAATATTTGTAGGGCAAAAGAACATAGACAGGAAAACCCTTTGAATAAAAAATCAGGATAGTTATAAGCCAAGACTACTCAGACTTTACTGAGGCCTATAACTACCCATACCCCATCAAAAAAGTTATGCATTGTCCCCAATGCACACAACATATCAAAAATAAAGAAACAGGGTCAAAGGAACATACCTAGGTGCCTAAGCACCTCACTTAGTCTGAGATTGTCCACCCTCTACATGCCTAGTGAACTCCTCGCCTGTAGGAGCATGTCCTGAGCGTCCAACACCTCTCATTGTCTCAATCTCACGAGATAGCTGTATCTCCTCATCCTGGCTTGATCTAAAATAGGCAAGTTCAAGATCTTCTTCCCCTGTTAGCCTCATCTCTTAACGTATAACATCAGAATCATCCATGTGGGGCACCTTCCCGAAAGAAAGTAGTGGTGGATCTTATGAAGAGAACAAGTTGACCTCTATTTCAACTTCCATAGCTGGTGGGACATCAACAAGGGCAGCTAGTGTTGTACTCATCTGGGCCCAAAGTAGCTAAAGCTCTGTCTGGACGTCTGCCAAATCAATAGGCCTCATTGTGCTGAGGCTCTACTGGACCCACCTCTTAAAACAATGAATGTGTGCATCCGCAGGGTGTAGTTGGTCCTAAATAACTATGACCGTGAATTCCTGCATGCAACGCTCCACCTAAAAAACAACTTGTCGGACCCAGGTCCTCAACTTCTATAATAACTGAGTTATCTGGAACTGAGTACAGGCCTTTTTCTGTATTAGGTCATAGAATGATGCCGCACATACGAATACCATACCCACAGGTTCTGGATGAGAAGGTGTGGCTACTAGGGCAGGAATATCAGTAGTGGGCCCTCTCTCCATATCTGGCTAAGCTTGTGGGGGCCCTCTGTAGTAGGTACAACAATAGCAGTGGTTGTGGATAGCTCAAGTAGTGGCACTAGGGTGAACTTCTCTAGCATGGGTACTGGTGGTCTCGATGCCTGCAAGAGTGCAACTGGTTATCATCAGTCTTGATCGGGCTATCATATAGAGTCCTATGGACCTCCACATTCACGTCCATGTGGTGAAGGATCTCTACCCTTATCGCTAGACCTAATTGGTAGATAAGGCACGGAAAGGGGATAGTTGTGAACCTCTTTAAGACCACCTCATAAATCCACTTTAAAATAAGTGAAACCTAATATATAGCCTAACTATCTAGGATGTTGGCTACAAAATAAGCAGAGTTAGGCATCAATGTGTTATCTGCAAGCATCATCTGGATCCGTGATCAAACTACCGCCACCAAAATTTCATAAAAAAGTTGAGGGAAGCCTTAACTATTGGTTCCGCTGACTTGGCTATCCATATGGGGTAAGGACCTTCTGATCTGATCTGTTCAACGACCTATCTTATGATCATGGCTTGTCGATCTGGTTCTCTCATAACACCCAAGTCTCTATTATGCCCGACCCTATAATCAAACTCTACTATGGACCTGAGGGTAGAGAACTTGAGCCCAAATAGCATTCGATTGGTGGTCTCTTAAAAAATGTCCACCTATTGGCCCCACATCATGATATATGTAAGTCTGGGCTGGGTGAGAGGCTTTTTCCCCTTGGGAAGTGTGTTGTGTATGGTGGTTGTAAAGAAGGAAAAGAACTCTCTAATCATCACCGGTGAGTACCTCCCTGACGGCTATGCCAACTATTGGAGCCTGTAAAGAGTGATAGTGTCCTCGAGCCCTGGGCACATTCGAGTCTTGTAGCAATGTCTTGTGGATCCACATAGATGGAAAGAGTGGGTCAACCATGCTTATTTCTCTAGATATCCTCCGTATATACAATGTATATAGCTTCGATGTATGACCTATTGTATCGGGTATCTAGTGGCGAGGTTGGTGCTCGAGGGCCTGAAGATGAAGCGGAGTTTGACCCCTCCTCAAATCCAGGCCTGGACCCTTTCTCAAAAGAGGTTATTTGTACTAAGTTGCTATCCCTATCACCTCTATCATCAGACTAGGGAGGACCACTATAGTCTACGACTGGCCTGCCTGGTGGTAGCTCGAGTTTATCATGGTTCGACATCCGAATCATGTTGGACTCCATAGTCATCAACTAAACCACTAGTCTCGGGAGTAGCCTTCGAGTCTGTAGGCTCGTACCACATGCGGTCTCTCATGGCTTTGATTTCATCTCTTTGTGGTTGAGGATCCATAGTACCTGCAAATCACAAATTTAACATACCGATTAGTCTTATGAATTAAAATTTGAGGACAAGAATCAGAATATGAATGGGAAAATCAGGTTCTACGAGTGCCTTTTTACGAGCCATATAGTGATCTATGAGCCATAAAGGGCTCTTGTGGATTCAGTGTTCATAATTTTAAGCTACTAGAAATGTATCTACAAGGCTAGGACTCTAAGAGTCATACATTGATTCGTAGATGGAATTCCAGGTCAGGCTCTAGAAAAGCAAAAACTCTACGAGACCTATCTACGAGTCATGGAACAATCTATGACTCATAGAAGGTCTCGTCTGATGATATCCCTGAAATTTTGGTTTCTGGAATTTCCTACAAGGGGTAACTACAACTCGTCGATTAATCCACAGGCCTTAGAAAACCTTCATGAACTAAACTTCCTGATTCTAATTTTTCCAAGTTTATCATACGAGTTCTACAAGACTGTTTTTCACTTTTTAAAATAGTATCAAAGCAAGACGCACACACCCCACATAGTTTCACACATAAGACCCGCTACTTCCACTTGGTTTATGATTTTATCTCATGTTATGATAATGGCTTATGTTCCCATGTTATTATAGTGACTTGAATGTTGAGCATGATGTATGACTACATGCTATGTGCTAGCATGTCCATCCCTCTCCCATATTGTCCCCATAGCTTGAGTCCCAAGTCCCTAAATCCCTAGAGCTTATGTGCTACATGTTTTAG
>JBCEWC010021630.1:0-10383 GCA_038996855.1 Solanum aculeatissimum | reverse complement strand
AATCCAATTCCAACTAGGAAACAACATACTATTCCTATTCTAAATAGGTCTATATACTCCTATTCCTATTCTAACAATTTCTTTCCTAGGCCCACATGGTATGAGGTGAAAGAGGACTATCGGAAAAAGTTTCTAAGTAACTTTAGTAGTAGAATTCAAGTGTTTGACCCTGCTTGGTTGTCGCCTTGGGTGATTTTGCTGTTGTATAGGTCGATTTGTTGTCCTTGTTTGTTGAGTTACTCGTGTTGACTTCAGAATTTACATAGTGGTTTCCAATACGTAGTTTAATGGTTTTCTTAAGCACTAGGGATAATTTTGTTCCTACCTCCCCCTTCACTATCACGTCAAGTGGAAAGAGTCTACTCAAGTTTGTAGGCTTTTATAGTTTCTTCAAGAAGTTTCCTTCTGTTATGTATGTCTACAAGCACACACTGTCAGCATTTGGTAATATAATTGGTTAACAGTTTGAAATGTCCTTCCAGGTGACTGATAGGATTTTACTAAAGTCATAAGAGCTGCAACGATATATGACCTATAAATCTTAGAACCTCCATTATAACTTTCTGCAAGAAATATAGTTCTTTGTGTTTGTGGTGCTTTTGTTTTTTAGGTATGTATCCTACGTTTCCATCTTAGCTTTCATGGAAACTTTATGCTGCTGTATTGTGGAGTAGTGGTAAGGTCTGCGTACATTCTACCCTCCCCAGACCCCACTTGTGGGATTCCACTGTGTATGTTGTTGTTATTATATTGTGGGTTAAATCAGAATTTTGTCTACCTTGTATTTTGACAAGAAGTTGGGTGGATATCAAGTCGGGTGTAATGGAAGGTGGGGTCGAGACATGTGAGGGAGGAAAGGGAAAGGTATGGTGAAGGAAGTCTTGGATCGAAGCTTGGAAAGATGTCTTCTTAAAAGCATCATTGGGGGGTAGGGGATTCTTCTATAATTGTAAAATACATTTGTTTCAGCATCTTCTTGGTGCTATTCAATGAAAACACCTTAACTTAGTATAAAGCAACATAAGGAAGAGGATGAAACCATAGCTTTTGGTTTTACCTGCCAGGAGGGTATTGGCTGGGTACACTCTTTCCTTTCTGGAGATCAAAGTTATCTTTGCATTTGAGAACAACAAAGTATCTATTCCGACAAAGAATTTTTGTTTATTTTCTTCTTTTCTTTCCCCTAGGCCTAGGGAGAGGTCTTCTTTGGAACATTATCACTTTTTGTTTAGGAGAAGAGGAGGGATTGGGTTTCTTACTGTTGTTTCTCTTTCCTAGCGAAAGGAGGTAAAAGTGGAACATGTATGACTCCTCCACGAGTTATGATTTTCGCTGCAGGAAAGAGGAAAGCCTGCTTTTGTTTTAATATGAACTTTGATATCCAATTTTACCGAACAACATGAGGAATATATGCAATTATGTGCAAGTGCCCCTACATCTTCTTACCTTTCTTTTGCAGTTTCTCGACTTAAACCTATTGATTACTTTAGTCGTGGATATTTAACAATGGTTATAATGTTCTTCCTGATTTTTTCCATTATAATATGTGAAAATAAATTGTGTATGTGTTGCTAAAATGAAATATGTTCTTTTCCGTCTTGGTATAGTTTTGATTGATTTGATTTCCTATGCAGGGCGAAGGCTCTGAAGATGAAGATGATGGAGATGAGGAGGAAGGGGAAGACGATGAAGAAGACGACAAATGAACTCTTAATGGGCCTTGTGTTTGATTTGTGTTTTCTTCTTCGATGTTTCAGTCATCATAGTAGGTGTCTATAAAGAAGCTTGGATATTGCAGAAAAATCGAATTATATATAGTGCTGACTTCTTTTTGGCTACCATTAGCTTTTTCTTGCATTTTCTTCTTCCTTGTTTGCAATCTTCGATCTATTGCTTAAATTCCCAGCTTGAATGCATCCATTGAAGCAAATATTTCTGTAAATCAAGTCTGCGAAGAATACTGGACTGGTTTAGCTCTGCGAAGGCCTTAGACCTCGGAGATTGACCTTTCTTTATCCTTGGTCTGATCAGTTGAGCTCTCATAATCAACGTAGAAGGTTCTCTGGTGGGATCTTCAAATACAGAAAAAGATTACAGTCAGTTTGATAATGATAGAGTGAAGATTCTTGAATTTGCTAATTCTTAGATCAAGTATATTATGTGTGTCACGGGCCGACATTGGATTTTGGGGCGTTACGATAAGACTATAAAGCTAGGATTAGGAGCATAAGTCTAGTGGTGGCAATTTTAACCGATATAAAGTAAAATGAGTTTATTTAACCTATATTTATTTTAATGGATCACTCATATTTTCAAAATGGGTAAATATGGGTCGATCTAGTTTAAAAGCTCATACAAATATGGTCAAAATGGGTAAAATATGGGTACTCATATAGACTCATAGATTCCCCACTCATAATAAAAAATTCTTAATTGTACTAATTTTTTTTTTTGTGTGTGTGTTTCTTAAAACAATTTGGGGGCGGGAGTGGGAGTAAAGTAATGGGGAGGTTATGGGTGTGCATCGATCGATTCAATTCGATTTTATGTATTATGGGTTCGATTTACCGATTTTTAATTTTTAAATATGTTAAACCAATAACAAACCAATAAGTACGTATTGTTTAACTCATTATTCTTCCTATGCAAAAAGGAAAAAAAAGGAAGAGGATTATAAATGGAAAAAAACTATTTTGGGAAAAGAAGGGTGCTCATCTCATCTGGTAAATTGTCAGCTCACATATTTGTCCTGGCACTAACCACGTCATATATTTTCTTGAAATATCCACTTAATTCCAAATCCCTAGTAGGTGGAAACACAATATTATTGTGAAGACTATGACCCAACGCACTAGGTAGTGACTAGCTATATTATTATTTTATTCCACCTTTGGTATGCTTCTTCTTTCTAATGTCTGTCCAAATTAAATGAAATGATATATCGAGATTCCAAAATCTAGAGCAACCAAACCAATTTGACACTAAACAAATGGTTATCCCAAAAATACCTACTGTAGATTTGACTCCATTTTTCAGAGAAGGATATGAAGATGAAAAGAGAAAAACTGTAGATATCATTAGTAAAGCTTGTAGTGAGTATGGCTTCTTCCAAATAGTGAATCATGGAGTACCCCTTGATCTGACCAGTCAAGCTCTGAAGGTGTCCAAGTCTTTCTTTGAATCTCCAACTGAAGACAAACTCAAATGTTGTCCACTGCCTAATGCACCTGTTCCTGCAGGCTATAACAAGAAGCCTAATCCTTCTTATGAGTTCAATGAATTCCTTATTATGCTTCCACCCACCTCTGATTTTAACATCTTCCCGGACAATCCTCCTGAATTTCGGTATGATCATACTTTTTAGCCTTTCCTCTGAATCAATTGCTTTCAACTCGAATTATGTATATGCACACAGAGAAAAAAGAGTTGTATAAGAGGTCAAAGTGTGATCTTATTAGATTTATGTGTACTTCCATATCCTTGGTTATCTTCAATCTGTGAACCATTATTCCCCAAAGCAGAGCTTTATTGAAGAGTTAGAAGCCTAATTTTTGGCCTATAGATTAAGCCTCTGATCAAAAAGTTCTACCTTGAATATATTTCTTCTCTTAAACAAGTTCAATAATGAGCATAACACCCCAATTGTTTCAATGGAGAGAAGAACCTCTAGTTAGTTTTTCTGAAAATTTGAGAAGATCCAAGAACCCTCTCTTGGTTTTGGTTAATTAATGGTGTCGATCAGAAAATAACACGTCTCCAAATGATCAGAAATTATTGTTTAAGCATATTTAATCAGATAGTTTAGTTATAAAATTTCCCCTTAGGTAAACGTAAGTTCTGCATAAAACTAGCACTCCACTCTCCCTGGACCTTAGACCTTGTGAGATGATGTTGTAGTCATTTATCTTACATATCTAATGCTTCTTTTCCCAAATAGAAGACAATGCATTAGATCTTAATAAACACATATCAGCATGATGCATTTAGCTTTTTGATTGCCTTGCAGAGGGGAAATGAACTTTGGTGTTTCATATCTTGATTTAGTTTTGCAAGTGGAACAATATCATCTCTATTTTAGATGAATTTCTTTTCACATTTCAGAGAGGTGATGGAAGAGTTATTCTCCCAATTCTTGAAGATAGGGATGGTTGTTGAGGAAATCCTAAGCGAGTGTCTGGGGCTTCCTCCCTGTGTTCTTAAAAAATTCAACAATGACAGAAGCTGGGATTTCCTCATTGCTATATTTTACTTGCCGGCAACAGAGAAAGAAAGGATAGGGGCAAATCCACATAAAGATGTCAGTTGCTTCACAATTGTGTTACAAGATGAAGTTGCAGGCCTGGAGGTTGAAAAGGACGGTGAATGGATACTAATAGCCACACAACCAGGTGCCCTTGTTGTCAACATTGGAGATGTTCTGCAGGTAACTATATTTGTGAATGAAAAATGTTAACTACAGCTAATTCTCAAAGACAATCGAATAGCAGATCATTCATAGCACAGTATTAAAATCAGTTCTTGCCAAAACCCTTTCTTCTCCCTATCGGAGCCTTCCTCACCTCAAAAAGGATAAATAAATAATGTAGTTAGCTACAAAGACGGATTCAGGATTTGACATTTCTGTGTTCCTATAGCGACCTGCAAATCTGCCTCAATAAACTTGTTAGCAAGACAGAATAGCCAAGTTCATAAGTTACCTGAAATCTGTTATTTCAAGATTCTGCATGTAGTTAAATCAAGAATCATCAACTTTTAGGTGGGATGTAATTTTCTAATGGAATTCTGATTGCTGCAACTTGAACAGGTCCTTACGAATGACAAATTCAAGAGTCCACGCCATAGAGTGCTGAGACCAAATGGACAATCAAGGAGTTCATTTGCCTTCTTCCACAATTTGTCAGGGGATAAGTGGATTCAACCACTGCCCCAGTTCACGAAAGAGATTGCAGAACCACCAAAATACAGGACATTCTTGTATAAAGAGTATCTGCAGAAAAGAAGAGAAAGCAAGTATAAGCACGTCACCAGGCTCGAAGATGAGATTACCATATCGCATTATGCAATCCCTGAAGAGTGATGTTAGACAAAATAAAGAGGGCAATGGCTTGTAACTTGTAAGACATTAGCTCATGATCTCGGCGTTTTCACAATTTTCTGATACTGACTGCTATAAACTTACAATTTGCTTGTTTGCTTCTGGAGTTGTCAAATTCAGTAGTATTTCCCCTCAAGAAGTTCTCTTTCTGATAGTCAGTGTTCAAGAGAGTATTGCAGTCTTCTTTTTGGTCTCCCAGTTCCCCTATTGAGTTTAATCTATCTTGCTCTATCACATTTATGATTTATCAATCTTTTTCTGATTAGATTTATCTCCTCTGATTAAAGGCAGGTTGAATCAAGTATATTGAGAATTTTAACAGTAGACCCCTTGATGGAAACATGAGTAAGGTCATGTGAGGACATGAGGTCTACATTTTTTGTTTCAATTTCCAAGATTCCAAGTGATATATTAGAAGTAGTATGCTTATTTTATAAGTTTTAAAAAGGTGCAATACATAAATTAGAACTTAAACTTGGCTTCAAATTTTAACTTTTGACCTTTAACTTTCATAGTGCACAAACAGACACTTTAACTATTCAATACTTTAACAAAAATCCACTCTAACTTCAACACTTCAACAAATAGGCACAACTAGGCACTTGTGCACTCTGAAAGTTAAAATGTTTCTTTGTTGAAGTATTGGATAATTAAACCACTATAAAAGTTAAAATTTGAATCCAAATATAGAGTCTAATTTATATATTTCGCCTTTTAAAAACGTTTGCCTAATTTAGGGGAAAACAGGAAAAGGTAATTTGCTTATAAGTTTTGAAAACGCTTTGCCTTGGGCACACTTTGGGGCTGACCACAACCTAGTTCTTGCAAATTGGGCCCAGAGAGAGCAGTCCAACATCTAAAACGGGACAATGACGGTGAATGGTCGTTCGGCCAAAATAATTACAAAAACAATAGTCATTTGTTGTATAGACATGTATAGTCAATGTATATTTCATGTCTAGTTAAGTTATATTCAGTTTTTGAGTGTATCGTAATGTATAGCACATGCATAAGTAACTTACATTGATAGTCAACGTATACTTTCTATGACTTTTGACAAGTTATATTGTATAATATGTATATTTTCTATAATTTTTGTCTATTTTTTATGTAATATAACAAGACTATATTTGTTGTAAATTAATTAGTTTATTGTATATATTTGAAATTATTCCAAACATAATCGGCTCAAGTCATTTGCACTGCTAGTCAAATTTTTGCTCGTCAAGATAAATAAATATTTCGTACGACATAATTCTATATTTTTACATTATAATATCTCATAAGTTATATAGTCACACCCTTAAGAACTTATGAGATATCCAGCAGAATCTAAAATGGAGTTGAGTAGCTTTTCATTGACTAATAATGAAGAAATTTAAATCGAGTTTACTTAGCTTTTAAGCTAAAGAGTTTACAAATACTAAAGATAAAATTCTTAACACAGGGT
This sequence comes from Solanum aculeatissimum, assembly GCA_038996855.1. NCBI lineage: Eukaryota > Viridiplantae > Streptophyta > Magnoliopsida > Solanales > Solanaceae > Solanum > Solanum aculeatissimum. The sequence goes on along the minus strand of JBCEWC010021630.1, from coordinate 3,838 downwards.
AAATAGTTGAAGGATAATATAAACTTTAATTATATAACCTTTATTTTACCTACCACGTACAGTTCTTTATATGCTCAATTTCACAATCAATTATTTTTGGTAGGTCCCATTTTTTTTAAAAAAAATGTTAATGCTCATCCAGAGTGACATAACAAAATGATGATTATTATTATTTTTGGTTATATCGTTTTCTTTGCACACTAGTGTCTGCATGCATCATTTAATTGGAATTTGTCATGAATATTAGAAAAGAAAATATTTTTCTAATTGTTGGGGGTGACGTGGCGTTGTCTTCATCTTTTGATTGAAAAAGAATGGGTATTGCTTTATTATTATTATTATGAGTAATCATTATTTCCTCTTTAATCATTCAACCAACGTAACGCACAATCTTGGATCTCTAACCTTAAACCCCTCAAAATTATCTAATTAAAACACCAGCTTAATTGTTGGACCTAGGTGTTTAACTAGTACCAACACGGTCTATATCTCTTGGTTCCACAATTATTATTTGGTATTATTTCATGTCCTCTAGTCAATCATTTTAGAGAAAGAAAATTTAATTTAAAGTATTTTTACTTTAAAAAACTATTCTCTTTCTCCTCATTTATGTATTCGTATTTCTTGATTTTAGAATAATTAATATTTATTTTTTATTTATATTCTTTAAGAAATTATGTGTTTTGAGATTCATGGCCTTATAATTTATTAGTTTTAATCATTTAAAATGTTAATCTCTTCTCTATAAATAAAAAGAGAGTTAATTTAAGCAATCACATATTGAGATATATGTATATGTATGTGCTCTTCACTTAAATTCTCAATGCTAATTAATCAATGTTTATTACTTTCAAGAATAGTTAAGGGCATAATGAGAAAAAATATACTCAATTATTATATCTTGATTTTCTAAAATAACAATTATTTTGGACCATTTTTTTTTAGTAAAAATAACAAGTAAAATAATCTCGAGGAAGTAGCTAGTTTGTAGTATATATGTACACACTCTCTTTATGTCTCAAAATACTTACCGTCCATCCTTATTGAAAATATTTATTTCATAATGCTTGTTATTTTAGAATTTCAAGGTAAAACTAATTAATTTTTTTCATTTTATTTTTAATAACAATTGTTTATGAAAGACTACAAATATATATCATATTCCAAGACATAAATAAAGTAAAATAGTCAAATACCCATCTTAATTGAGTAATATTTTTATAAGAAACGTGTAAACGAAAAATAACATAAATATTTTGAGATGGAATGAGTATAATTATCCGTTTGAGGAAGAGATGAGGACAGTTGACCTGATACCCTCTATGATTGATGATATTAAATGATTTCTTTTTTAATATATGTGAGTCAAAATCTTAAAGATTTAAAAAAAAAAGTATTTAAATGTTGAGTAAAATATTACATTAGTTTTTGACCTGAACTAGTTATAAACCTATTAACTTGAAATTGACTTTTAAGGTCAAAACGAGTAAATTTTTTTCACATTAAATAGGAAAAGCATAAGATGACAAACAAAGTACGTGTAACTAATTAATCCAATTCTGGAATTATGTGTTGGTGTTTTACTCAAAATGTCCAGATGCCTGTAGATCCTTTAGAAATCAGAATGAGATATATATGAGATACTAGTTATTATTTCCTTTGTTTTGATTGGCTTACATAAAGCTTGTCTGGATAAGATATTGAGATATTTTTTTCTGGCAATTTTTGGAGTGGGGACAACACACTAAAAGGCTACAGAAAATGACTTTTGTTTAATTGATTTATCTGCAAAATGTGATTCTTTGATAGTTACATTTCCTTCTCAATATCTTATTCCCACTTTCAGATTAGTTAAATATCACTTGATTCACATCCACCAATTTCAGGTTTTTGCTCCCGCCATTTTTTTACTAAGGATATTTAAATTTTCTGAAATCTTAATAGATATGATCGAAAATTGACCTCAATCAATTTTTTTCATCAAATCAATCTTCAATAACAATAACATATTTAGTGTAATTTCATAAGTAGGGTCTGAAAAGGGTAAAATGTACTTAGATCTTACCACTATGTCATAAGAGATAGAGAGGTTGTTTCTGGAATGCCCTAGTCTAAAAAATATTATCCCAAAAGTAGAAAATACTAGATATGAAACCAAACGGCTAGAATGGAAAGCAAAGGATAATTTGTAAAGACAATAAAAGTAATAAAATGAATGACGGACAATAACAACAGGATATAAACGAACACGACTACGTCTACTAACCTACTATATCACAAGGTCAGACATCATCCTAGTCATCTAACTTTCTACCCTAATACAGGATTTGCACTCCTTTCTAAGATTATGTCCTCTGCGTCATATCTCTCAATACTTTTTCAGTCTACCTCTACCCTTTTGTTTAACCTCTATAATTAACAAAAGCGTCAACACTTCTTCTCATCTCTAATTTCCCTCGAATGATCTCATTCCTAATCAAAATCCATGTTATAAACACAAAAAAAATCATGGTAAGTGTTAACAAAATAGCTCGTATTTATGAGCAATGTTAATCACAAAATGATTATGAGACAAAAAGACAAATCAACGTTTATAATAATTCAGATGAAATTAGAAAACAAGAATAATGGTTTATAATGCGTTCTGGTTAGGTGGTCGGATGGTTAACTAAATGGAGATTGTGCTTTTCTTGTTGGAAAGGACAAATTTGTTCTACTGAGTTTTCTAAAAATATATAAAATTAAAGAATAATACTAATTTTTCCCTCTTTAACACACCTAATTAGTACTTATATTTTACAAAAATAGAAAAAGCTAAGAAGAAGAAAAATGAGCACTACTCCTACAAAAGTGCAAATGGACCTTTACCCTTTTTTCTAATTTGAAGATTTATTTGAAAAGGAACAATAAACTGACAAACACGCACAAACCCAGTGGGGTCTCTTCGTAATTCTTCATAAAGAAAATTATAACAACACGTTGTTCTATATTTTTACTTCAATGTTAGGATCAAGCGCTTACCATTATATCAAAAGCTATAACTAGTTAATAGCAAAGACACAATTTTATTTCTTAATCAAGTCCATCACATAAGCATCATGTTCGATCATGACTCCGACCCAGACCACCCTAATCCCCTCATGGGTCTTGCCATAGGCAGATATTGATATTACCCAACAATTTAATTTTTATGACAAAAATAAAATTAGAAAATTAAAGTTCAACGATAATTTCTGTCCATGTATTTAGTGAGACTTTCTTCATTCAAAAATATTAATCCTATGTACGTATTTATTTATTTTTACAAACGTACAACCATGTCACTTTTGAATTTGAAGACTTACATAATGTCATATCATTGCTGTCACAATTTTTTTTTTCCTTTTTGTAATTACATTAATAAGATCGTGTTTATCTGAGAAAAAAGGAGAAAAACACTAAAACAATGTTACATTTTTAATTTGTAATAATTTAATTTTGTGAAGAAGATAAGACACGTTGTTTGACTTTATTGTTTTACATTGTTGTTTATATTGTTGTATTGAACCCATGTTGTTGAAGAGCAGGGCCGGCTGAGGTCACTTAAACAGTTGTTTGGGGTTCTAACTTTTTTGTGGTCCTTACTTTTTTTTTAAAGATATGTATATATTGTTAATTTTTTTTATATATATTAATAAATTTGAAAATGATTTTTTGGATAAAAAATATAATAACTTTCACTTCATTTTGTTGGCAGCACACAGTTTTAATGTTGGCAGCATACAGTTTTTGAACAAGTTGGCACACGGTTTACTGTTCATGAACAGTAAACGCGTTTTACTGTTCATGAATAGTAAAC
>JBCEWC010021629.1:0-10384 GCA_038996855.1 Solanum aculeatissimum | reverse complement strand
TCATTCTAACAAGTACAAGATGGTGTAAACACCCAATATGCTCATAGAGCCAAGTCAAGACAAGATGTGATCACATTTTAGTCATACCCTATGTCTTACAAAAATCATGTCAAGTCAAGTCAAGTCAAGTGGGTCTAAGCCCATACCAAGAGTTTCATCAAGTTAAGTTTCCATGCTCACGAATGCAAATGCCATGAATGATCAATGAATAGAATGGGTAATTGATATCAACATTTAAATCATCATAATAAAATAGATTTGTAATTAAATCATAAGGAAATCAACAATTAAAATCGTAATTCATACTGCCCATTCTTGAATTGAAGAATTAAAGGGAAATGCATATTTGAATCTTCTTAAAACCAATGGAATTCAACAAATTAGGTCTTAATTTCACTTTAAAATCAACAATTAAATACAACCCATACTTCAATTTAATCAAAACAATAATGAATTTAAAGACCTATTTGCAAAGTAAGCTTAATTTCATAAAATTGAAGAAGAAGAGTTTTGGGTCTTCATGGTTGAAAGGAGAACTATGAATCAATCTCACACACCTTGATCACTCAAGAAGAACAAGAAGAATTGATGAAGAATGGAGCCTTCCCTTGATTCCCAAGCTTAGTCTTCAATGAAACTTTGAGAGCAATTTGAATGGAATTCTAAGTGTTGAAGGGATTTGAATAGAATGAGAGTGTAAGGGTTAAATAGGGAGTTTAGGAGGGCTTAAAAATGCTAAAACTTCCTTAGGATAAGTTAAAAATTATAACTAAATCATTAATGAAACAAGAAAGAAAAATTAGAAATGTCACTGACGAAGGTCACTACACGGACTGTGTAGTGACTCACAGTCCGTGAGCCCTATTGTGAGCCTGAACTTGAAGATGAAACATTAAACTTGCAACGGATAGTAAAAATTTGAAACATCACCCACACGGTCAACTATATAGACCGTGAGGGGTCACACGATCCGTGAGCCTCCCCCGTGAAGCCACACTTGGAAACAACTTTGCCAATGAAGGTCCCATACTAAGAAAAATTCTCCTTACACAAACACACGGGAAACCACACGAGCCGTGAGGCTTCACACGGCCCGTGAGGTGGTCTGTGGAGCCTCCCTTGGCTTAGAGCCTTGGCTGCTGGCTAGGAACACCAAACAGGCATGTTCACGGGTCTTGAGCCTTCACACGGCCCGTGAACCCCACTATTAGGTTAAAGCGACTCCCAGAACGTTAACCTTATACATAGAATCGATACAAAGGACAAGGCCATCCCGAAACACTTTACCACACCTCGTGAGAGTTCACACGGCCTGTCTCATAGACCATGAGGTGACGCACAACCCGTGAGCCTGCCGTGAGGCAGTGCCTTAACCAAACTCCCTCTGCCTTTTCCCAGAATGAATCCTTGTGCAGACAGTCTCACCGTAAAGACCATAACTTCTACATCTGTACTCCAAATTAGGTAAAACCAAATGCGTTGGATATATAACTCAAAGAGATTCAATTTGATATGTCGTGGCCCACACAATTTATGTCGTACTAAGAGATATGGCCATTTAAAGTCAACACTCTCATAAGACGTCAAGCAAAACTTAACTAATGTAATTTCTTTGAATACGGCCATCCAAGAGAGACTCGAGAAACTCAAAAGCCAGTCAAGGTAGGTTCAAATCAGACCTCAATCAACATTTCAAAGTTCAAAAATTTCTAGATTGTTACATCATCTCCTCCTTGGGAACATTCGTCCTCGAATGGGCCAGAACAAGGCTTGAAAGACTCAATTTAAACAAGAAACGTTTCAACATAGAACATAATGCACCATTCATCATTTCATAAAGTTATTTAAAACTCATGTCAAAACATCATTCAAATCATTTTGTGCACATGTATGCATGTCATGTCATGAAACTTATGAAAATAAAGAATTAGGACCATTCGACAAAAGATAGAACCTAGTACCTTAGGCTTGAGTAGATTGGAAAAGATAGGGGTATCACTTCATCATGTCCATCTCCGCTTCCCATGAAGCACCCTCCACATGTTGGTTCCTCCAAAGCACTTTAACCGAAGCTACCTCCTTGTTGCGAAGTTATTTTACTTGTCTATCCAAAATTTCAACTGGTAGCTCTTCATAAGTCAAGTTATCCTCAACCGTAACATCCTCCAAAGGTACAATTGCCTTAGGGTCACTAACCACTTTCCTCAACATTGAAACATAGAACACTGGATGAATAGAACTCATATCCGAAGGCAACTCCACTCTATAAGCCACATTGCCAACCCGTTCAACGATCTCATATGGTCCGAGATACCAAGGAAAAAACTTGCCCTTTTTGCCAAAATACATAATGCCCTTCAGAGGTGACACCTTTACATAAACCTAATCCCCCACATAAAATTCGAGGTCTCTTTTCTTAACATCCGAGTAAGACTTTTGGCGACTTTGAGCCATTTTCAACCTTTCACTAATCAACTTCACCTTCTCTATAGATTCAAGAACCAAGTCCAGGCCTAAAAATGCTATCTCACCCAACTCAAACTATCCCACCGGGGATCTACACCTCCTACCATTCAAAGCTTCAAATGGAGCCATACCAATGTTAGCGTGAAAACTATTATTGTAGGAAAACACGATAAGTGGTAGATGATCATCCCAATTTCTCTTAAAATCCAACACACAAGCCCTCAACATATCCTCTAAAGTTTGAATTGTCCTCTCGGTTTTCCCATCGATTTAGGGATGGAAAGCGGTGCTAAATTTAATCTTAGTGCCAAGCCCTTTTTGAAACGATCTCCAGAAGTGAGAAGTAAATTAGGTTCCATGATCCGATATGATAGCCCTCAGTATACCATGCAACCTCACCATTTCCTGGATATACAACTTAGCATAATCTTTGGCATTATAAGTAGTCTTTACTGGCAAAAAGTAAGTTGATTTGGTCATTCGATCAACAACAACCCATATAGAATCAAACTATTTGCGAGTATGGGGTAACCCAACTATAAAGTTCATATTCACATCATCCCACTTCTAAGTAGGGATCTCAATATCTTGGGCCAAACCATCAGGCTTTTGGTGTTCCACTTTCACTTGTTGGTAATTCAGACATTCCGACACAAACTTGGTTATGTCTTTGTTCATACCATGCCACTAATACACCTCTCTCAAGTCCTGATGCATCTTAGTGGATCCCAGGTAGATAGAATATTGGGAATTATGGGCCTCACTCATGATAACCTCTCTAAGGCTATCGACATTTGGGATACACAACAAGTCTTGATACCATAGCACACCATCTTCCCCTTGGGAAAAAACCTCTATCTTCTTTTCGGCAACCAACTTCTTTAACTCAACAAAGGAAAGATCCAAATCCTATTTTACTTTTACATCAACAATCACAGAAGACTCAGACCCGTTTTGAACAAGAATACCACCATCATTTGAGTCGTCAATATAACACCCAACCTAGCCAAATGGTGCACATCCCTTACCAATTCCTTCTTTCCTTCATCAACATGTGACACACTTCGCATGGATAGCCTACTAAGGGTATCCGCTGGGACATTCGTCTTACCTGGAGTAGCTCATTCTAACAAGTACAAGATAGTGTAAACACCTAATATGCTCATAGATCCAAGTCAAGACAAGATGTGATCACATTCTAGTCATATCCCATATCTTACCAAAATCAAGTCAAGTCAACTGGGTCTAAACCCATACCAAGAGTTTCATCAAGTCAAGTTTCCATGCTCATGAATGTAAATACCATGAATGATCAATGAATAGAATGGGTAATTGATATCAACATTTAAACATCATAATAAAATAGATTCGTAATTAAATCATAAGGAAATCAACAATTAAAATCGTAATTCATACTACCCATGCTTAAATTGAAGAATTAAAGGGACATACATATTTGAGTCTTCATAAAACCAATGGAATTCAAAAAATTAGGTCTTAATTCACTTTAAAATAAACAATTAAATATAGCCCATACATCAATTTAATAAAAATAATAATGAATTTAAAGACCCATTTGCAAAGTAAGCTTAATTTAATAAAAATTAAAGAAGAAGAGGTTTGGGTCTTCATGGTTGAAAGGAGAACCATGAATCAATCCCACATACCTTGATCACTCAAGACGAACAATAAGAATTGATGAAGCATGGAGCCTTCCCTTGATTCCCAAGCTTAGTCTTCAATGGGACTTTAAGAGCAATTTGAATAGAAATCTAAATGTTGAAAGGATTTGAATAGAATGAGAGTGTAAGGGTTAAATCAGGAGTTTAGGAGGGCTTAGAAATGCTAAAACATCCTTAGGATTAGTTAAAAATTACATTAAAACTATTAATGAAATGAGAAAGAAAAATTAGAAACATCACTGATGATGGTCACTACACGGACCGTGTAATGACTCACGGTCTGTGAGCCCTACCGTGAGCCTGAACTTGAAGATAAACATTAACCTTGCAACGGATAGTAAAAGTTTGAAATATCACCCACGCGGTCAACTACACGGACCGTGAGGGGTCACACGATCCGTGAGCCGCCCCCGTGAAGCCATACTTCGAAACAACTTTTCCAACGAAGGTCCCATACTTAGAAAACTTCTCTTTACATAAACACACGGGCAACCACACGAGCCGTGAGGCTTCCCACAGACCGTGAGGTGGTCCTTGGTGCCTCCCTTGGCTCAGAGCCTTGGCTTGGCAATACCACATGAGCATGTTCACGAGTCTTGAGCCTTCACACAGCCCGCGAACCCCACCATCAGGTTGACGCGACTCCTAGAATATTAACCTTATACATAGAATCGATCCGTAGGCCAAGGCCATCCCAAAATACTTTACCACACCTTGTGAGAGGTGACACAGCCTACCTCACAGACTATGAGGTGACACACGGCCCGTGAGCCTGCCGTGAGGCAGTACCTTAACCAATGTTTCTGTACCTTTTCCCAGAATGAATCCCTATGCAGGAAGTCTCACCGTAAAGACCATAAATTCTACATCCATGCTCCAAATTAGGTGAAACCAAGTGCTTTGGAAAGATAACTCAAAAAGTTCCAATTTGATAGGTTGTAGCCCACACAATTCATCCCATACTAAGAGATATGGCCATTTAAAGTCAGTACTCCCATAAGACGTCAAGCCAAACTTAACCAATGCGATTTCATTAAATACGGCCATCCAAGAGCGACTTGAGAAACTCAAAAGCCAATTAAGGTAGGTTCAAATCAGACCTCAATCAACATTTCAAAGTTCAAAAATTTCTAGGTTGTTACATATATTGGGAAGGTGAGTTGGGTGATTACAAAGAAAAGGTCTATTTAGACTCAACTTTTGGTTCAAAGGGAACAATTTCATTTGGTTTGTTATTTTAGGCTAAGTGGATTCATAACAAAAATTGCCTAAGATACTATCCTAATAGAATCATTAAATTGTTTGAGTGAGACTAACCGAGTAAGTTCTAGCTTACAAGTGCATCAATAAAATTAGACAAATATGCTCACATGCACATGACACATATCCTACACTATCTGATACTAACCAACACAATCTTGCTTCGTTCATAAAGATGCCAACTATACAATGTATACAATGATTTCCAAGAATCACACAAGTTAGTAAGAATGGGATGCATGTAGCTACAAACATTTTGAACAAAATTTTAAATTTTGGGCATTTTTCACAAAAGTTATGGGTTACTATAGGCTCCTATAAACACTTATATTTACACAAATAAACAACCTAACCATGCCAGTTCTATTAGATAATTCACTTGAGAGAAAAGAAACATGACAACAAAAACTCCCTAGTAGCAGGAATGCCTTGCCCCTCCAAAATGAACGTCTAATTCCCTCAAAGCACATAAAGCGGAAAATACAATCACATGGGGGTAAAATATACCTGGGATTCCTTAGGCGTCAGGCTGATCATCAGAAGGGTACGACCCTCCAGCAGGGTCATCTCCATCAAAGTGCGGGTTAGGTCCAAAAGTACTCCCCGAGGCTCCAAATTTTGCCACCTTGTATGCATGTATTTCACACTCTTCTTACTTCGCAGTAACCAGTCTTTGACTCTTAATGCTTTATGCAATTATTTCTCTTCGGCTGCCTTAGCATCAGAAGGTGAGTTGCGGTGCTTAGACCTCTTCTTATTCTTACCCTTTCTTTTAGTGGGCTCAACTGGTGGTGGAGGGACGACCGATAGAGCAGGTAGTATGCCCAAATAATCACCCAGAGACGATGTGATAGCTGTAGTGGAAAAAAGGCTCATCAGAGACTTCGAAGGGGGAGGCAGTGGAGGAGCATTATATTAGGAAGTTAACATGGCTATCTGCTTCTTCATTTCAGTGATATTGTTCACAATATTGGCTACCTCTAGCCCTAACAAACTATTGAGCCTCTTATTAAAATACCCCTCTAGGTTGTTGACCTGGTTCTGGAGGACGGTGATCTGGCTCCGAATGTCAGCCCAAAGTGAATCCACTTCTTGGTTCACATGAGTTTGGACGACCTGATGCATCAGCTCCATGATCTGGTTCACTATATGCCTAGTCTAGCGCTGATCGGTCACTATCCTGGCTAGAAATTCATAAGGGACATAGACATACCCCTACGACATATATGACTATGCACTGCTACCTTCGGGTTGTTTCGACATCTTACCCATTGGTGGAACACCCATGAACCTATCAAATGACATAGGTTGTTGTGGGAAGCTTGTGAAAACATAGTTGGGTTGCTTGGTCGCTGTACTCTAGCCCAGAATAGTGGGTTATTAATATCCTTTATTAGAGAAATATTGACCACCATAGATGGAAAGATCTTCTGATCTAGATACTGAGTGGTGGGGACGTAGGCTAGCCTGTAGAGAGCTCTAATCAGACATGGAAATAAAAATGCAGCTTTGTCACTTAGTGCTCTGTCTCTCATTTATGTGGCGATGATCCAACCCATATTTACATCATATCAAGCAATCAGACATGCTACAAGGAAGGTCTACGACAGTTGGAGTGTATTATCAATAGATGTAGGTCGTTGTCGGGCTCACACCATAGACCACCAAAACATGGCAGGGAATATGAGGGATGCTTTGGCAATGGGCATCCTTGGGTCAGTAACCCAAGCTGTATGAGAACCTTGCAACACTAAGTGTTGAGAAATCCAAGTCAGCATAATTATCTTGGACCCAGGATCAGACAGTAAAGCCTCCTCAGAAATTTGATGAACACGTTCTGTGTATAACCCATCTGACAGTTCAATGTAGTCTGCCCCATGTAGGAATCTATTGATCATAGTCTCAGAAGTGTCAACTTGAGCACCTCATACAACAACATGCTCAAGTGGTGCCAACTTTATAGCCATATATCTCCTCAACCTTTTTGGAGCCGCCCCTTAAAGAGTTTAACCGATCAGCTACATAAGATGAGTAGAATTCCTAAATAATAGTTGGCCCATAAAACCCTGGTTTTTAGGCCATCCACCCAAACTGGTAGAAGTCAAAAATAGCCTTAACCTCTAGTACCCCATCCAGATGGTCTGTCACCACCCAGACTTCTGGCATAACAACCCGTCCCTGGAAGCCCCTGGAGCCTTTAGTGAGTCCCTTAGCACATATTTCCTTGGCTCTCAGAATGGTCCATTGAGCTCTTAAAAATAGAATAGACATCTGGGTTGTTTCACGATTTGGAGTCCGAGACACAACATAATGTATGGCCTCATCGTCGTTGTCTCAGAGATCTACTTCATCAACGCTTATGCGGCTGGGGGCCTAATGGGGTAGAGACATAATCCTCTTGTTCATACTCTAAGGCAACCTCATCCCCCTTCCTTTCTTCATTTAGGACCCCCTTTTTAGACTAAGGGGATAAGGCTTGATATGCTGCCTGGCCCCAGTGGTGCGAGGTGAGTGAGAAGAGACATTCCCTGTGTTGTGAACCTCGGACCTTATTACCCAAGCCACTACCTGTCCTATGGCTAGAAGACTCGGTTAGAGAATCATGTAGGTGTGACCCAAGCTCCTTCCTTAGTGGTGCCGGCTTTTGATGTGGTCCCATGGTTCCTGCAGGCAACAAAGCAAGGAGACGGTGAGAACTTGTTAACATATGAACACACTAACGGGTACTCAAACATCCCCTGTGATATAACAAGTGATAATAACCCTTAAGAGTGACATTACTCGGTCTATCATAGGGAAATTGCACTAAATTAGGGTACGAAAATAAAATCACAAGCTAGCTATACAAAATATTAAGCAAGAACACAAGACATGCCTGGAAAGGACCCCTATGCAGACCGTGTAATATGACATGGGCCATGAGGTGGTCCATGTAACCTGCCTTAAGGGTGTCACATGAAGAAGCCAGCAGGATGGGACCCCACACAGACCATGAGACCTCACACGGGTTCTGTAAGATGCCATGAGAGGGACACTCAGAATTATTTCACAAAGGCTCAAGTAACGGACCACTACAAGGTCCGTGTGAAATCACACGGCCCATGAAGGGCACTGTGGGAAGCATCCTTGCTAATATCTGATACCACCATGCAAATACAGTGGTTTTGTATAAGAGTTCAATTCATGGTATCACTCTACACCTATTTCATGTGATAAACTTATGAATATTATAAGACTTTGCAAGGGAATCAGACTTTAGACTGGTATAACTAGGGTAATTTGGCAATTAATCCCTATTTTCCTTGATTTACATTTTTTGTTATTTTTGCTTTCTTGCAACATACATCTATAGTGTTTTCCCAACACTCATAGTCGAGGCGCTCCCTTGACTCCATTTGACCCAAATATCAAGAAAACACTTCAAACAATGGCCTAGGACAAACATAAACAATGTCGCTAATCTAGTGAGCAATCTGAACAATGATGAACCACCACCACTAGAGGATGTGAATCCACCGCCACAGGATTTTTAGGCTGTTGCTTATCAATGAAATCAATGCAGGCTTAACCCAATGACGATGGATACCACAAGAGTGACTGTGTTACATCTTTTACCAGAGGATACTAAGTTTGTGGTGTCGAATGATTTATTATAGATGTTGTAGAATAAAAGGTTATTTATAAGCCTACCGTCAGAGGATCCACACAACCATCGACACAACGTCATCTTCGTCTACAAGAGTATGATAGGGACTAAAAATTTGTCCATGGATACTATTAGGCTCTGGGTCTTCTCATTATATCATACTGGTAAAGTGATGGTATAGTTGTCTGAACTTCCACAAGGCTCTATCATGACTTCAGCTAAAATGCAAAAAATCTTTTTGGAGAGGTTATTTCCTAGGTAAAAGAAGCTGAAGTTGAAGGATCAAATCAACAACTTTGAGCAATTGCCTGACAATCTATCAGCACTACTAAGTGCTTGAGGAGTGTTCCTGACCACAAGATCATTGATGATACATTGGTAGAAATCTTCTATCGGGCTTTATATGAAAATGGAAAAGTTGTGGATGACACCATTAAGGAAGCCTCATTCTTGGATTGCACTTTTCTAGTTGTAGCTGAACAATTGAATAAGGTGGTGAAGATGAATCATGCATGGGGCTTAACAGGAAAATCAACTGCTAAAAGCTCTTTTGTAGTAACTACTAATCCATAACAAGCTAGGTTTAATGAAGATGTGATGTAAGAGCTAGCTCAGATAAATACTAATATGGGTTTATAGATGAAGTAAACACAAGAGAGAGTTAACGTAGTGAATCACCAGCCACCGCGTGCGTCCATGCATGCACCTATGTATGAGAAGGATTCATGCTTTGTGAGTGATGAGATGGGGGTTTCCTGACAAACTCCCAAAGGTCAAACCAAGAATATTTATGCCAAGGTCAAGGGAAAAAAGGTGGAAACTTTAACAGGGATGATGCTTTCAGGGATAACAACTGAGGAGGCTACAATGACAAGAATAGGAAAAAAGAAAGAGATGGTTGTTGGGGTTGCCGAGATGGATATCGAAATGGACCTTATGTGCCACCATATAATAGTGATTTTGGGGCTGGCAGTTCGTGCATTGAGAAGATGTATGATAAGTTATTGAAGAAGGTTAACGCCTAGGATAAGACCTTGAAGGTAATGAGAGTCGATATCCAGAAATAAATCAGAAGATTTATTCTCATTTTGTTGGTATCGACCAACTAGAGAAATAATTTGGGTAGATGTTTACATAGTTAAGCCAGCACCAGAAGGGGGAATTGCCAAGAAACATAGTGCAAAATTGTAACAACCCAAAATTTTTTAAAATCTACTTATAGTTGGAATTCTATGATGTACTACAAGCCATTCATGAGCTTTGGTGGCCACGGGTTGAGTTTAAGTGGCCGAATGCAAATTGGGCTAGTTAGTGGCCTAGAGGGACAGTT
>JBCEWC010021628.1:0-10384 GCA_038996855.1 Solanum aculeatissimum | reverse complement strand
GTTGGGAATGTGCTTATGTGGAAAGTCCCCTAACCCGGTATGCCCCCATAGCTTGAGTCCTACTTACTCGCCCCTTATAAATACTTGCTATGTTCTATGTGATTCATATTCATCCCATTCCCGACAACATCCCCATAGCATGAGTCCAAAGCCCTGTTTCCCCTAGAATTATGTGTTATGTGTTTACCTTCCACACTTCCGAACCAATGATGTGAGTAATGATGCTATGATGGCTTGGTCGAGGACTTTTGAGTTCTCCTTTGCCACGTCACATCTAGGCCCCACTTTTGGGTCATGACAAAGACGGTATCAGATCCCTAGGCTTGTAAATGATCCTCAGAGTCCAATATGCCACGTCACATAGAGTCTCGTTCATGGGTGTGATGCTCGCCAAACCTATGAGTGAGAGGCTATGGCGACGTTTTAGAAACTTATCAGTTCATTGTCTCTTGTGTCATGCCTTTGTACTGTTTATGAGATTCCCTAAACTATTGGTTCTTGTCGTTCTTTCAGAACATGCCTCCTAGAAGAGCTCCCTTCCCCCGTCAAGCTCCAAAATTTAAGGAAGAAGCCCCTCAGGCACCTGTAGAGGAATAGGTGTCTCATGCCAAGTTTAGGAATGTGGTATCTGTGTTGGCCCAAGATGTAGCCAACCAAGCCCGGTCAGCTAATCTTGTGAATGTTGGTACTCCAGCTTCTAGGGTGAGTGATTTCACCCATATGAACCCTCCAGAACTCTATGGTTCGAAGCTGGATGAAAATGCTCAAGAGTTCATTGATGAACTCTCAAAGGTGTTGATCATAATAGGGTAAGTTCGGAAGCTAAAGCCGAGTTGGCCCCATATCAATTGAAGGATATGGCCCAAGTGTGGTATAACCAATGGTTGGTTGAACGAGTTGCGGATGTCAAGTTCAAAATAGCCTGCCTTGACCGATTCTTTCCTCTTGAGCTTAGAGAGGCCAGAATGACCGCGTTCATCAATCTCCGACAAGGTGGAATAACTGTGAGGGATTATGCTCTCAAATTTACTAAGCTCTCCAAGTATGCTCCAATGCTTGTATCCAACCCCGTGCAAGAATGCACAAGTTCATCTTCGGTGTCTCCGATTCGGTTGTGAAGGAGTGCTGTACGACTATGCTTATTCAAGAGATGGAAATCTCAAGGCTCATGACTTATGCCGAGCAAATTGAGGGAGAGAAACTTAAGAAAAGTAGAATGCATGAAGCTAAGAGGGCTCGACTTGATGGTGGGTTCTCCAACTCCAAAGGTAGTAGTGGGTTTCACCGATTTCAACAAGGACAACGTTCTAATATGACAGTTGCTAATCCAAGGGTGCCTCCTCCTAAGGCACAAGTTGGGGTTGGTCCTCGAATTCCTCATTGTGGACATTGTGGTGGTAATCACATGGGTGAATGTAGGAGAGCTACAAGTGTATGCTATAAGTGTTGTAGTTTGGGACACAAGATCTCTAGTTGCCCAAGGAATGTGAAGAAGGATCAGGCGGCTCCCGGTGATCAAGGGCAACCAAAAGCTCCAGTTTGTGGTGCTTCTAGAAATAACTGGTTTTATGCTCTTCATGCCCATCAAGAGATGGAGGATGCTCCGGACGTCGTTATTGGTATGTTGAAAATCTTTGAATTTGATGCTTATGCTTTACTTGATCTGGGTGTAAATTTATTTTTTGTGACTCCTTTGTTTGATGTTAAATTTGGTTTGAGTCCCAAAACTCTAAGGGAACCTTATTCGGTGTATACTCTCGTGGGTGAGTTTGTTATTGCCCGAAAGGTGTATCAGGGTTGTTTTGTCTCTATGTTGAATAAAGTGTTCCCCGGTGACCATGTACAACTTGAGATGTATGATTTTGATGTCATTCTTGGGATGGATTGAATCTATGCATCATATGCCTCGGTCGATTGTAGGACTAGAAAAGTTAGATTCCAAGTTTCTAATGTGCCCGTGTTGGAGTGGAAGGGTAGTGATTCCATGGTTAAGAGTTGATTTATTTCCTACCTCAAAACCAGGAAATTGATTTGTAAGGGGTGCATTTATCATATTGTGCAGGTTAGAGATGTGGAGGGCGAGTCACCTAAGCATGAATCGGTTCTGGTGGTTAATGAGTTTTTCAATGTCTTTCCCGAGGACTTGCCTGGTCTTCCTCCCGATAGAGAAACAGATTTTGGCATAGGCCTTCTTTCGGATACTCAACCTATCTCTATTCCTCCTTATCGTATGGCCCTAGCAGAATTGAAAGAATTGAAGGATCAATTGAAAGATTTGCTAGAAAAGGGTTATATTAGGCCAAGTATCTCACTTTGGAGTGCTCCCATGTTGTTTGTGAGAAAGAAGGATGGGTCACTCCGGATGTGTATTGATTATCGACAATTGGACAAGGTGACCATTAAGAATAGGTATGTAACGACCCCAAAATTTTCAAAAACCTCTTTATGGTTGGTCTTGTATGATGTTATACTGGTCATGGTTAAGTTTTTGTAGCCATGGGTTGAGTATAAGTGGCCGAATGCAAAACGGATCATTTGGTGGCATAGAGAGGCCGTTTAGACAGTAAACGTTGAGGTAGCATAACTTTTGATGAGGGTTGAAACGTGTGGGCTACTACATATTAAATTCAAGATGTTTGAGTCATCTTCGCAACACAATGCAACTGGTTTCACCTGATTCAGAGTTCGTATGAGGAAGTTATGGTCAAAATAGTGAGACTGCCTGAAATTCGGATAACATTAGAAATAGGCCCTGAAAATGGCCCAAGGCAAGGATTACAAACCATGTGAGGGTCTATGGTCCATTTGTGGGTCCGTGCCATTGTTCAGTGATCTTGGGGTAGCCACGACCCACCGCATAACCCAAGTCATGGCTCACGGACCACCCCACGGCCCGTGAGACCTCAAACAATCCGTGTGGGTGGCCGTTGAGTGAGGCAGTGTGTTGTCCGTGTTGTGGGGTTGATTTCTGGACCAAATATGGCTCCAAGGACCAGTACACGGTTCGTGTGAAGCCATATGGCCCGTGAAACCCTTCCGTGAAGTGTTCTAGAAAGTCCCCCAAGAGTTCGAGCTGAGAAATTGGCCAAGTAAGGCCACCCGACCAGTGTTACGGTCCGTGTGCCATGGTATGGGCTGTGAGGGTCCACCGTGTGGCACTGTGTTCAGTTATTTTCTCCATTTCATTAATGGTATTCTCTTGATTTAATTAATCCCTAGGCCCCTTTTAGGTTTCCTAAAGTCCCCTAAACCTCTAAAATAAGACCCTAACCCATATTCATCTATTCTTACATTCTCAAGACTTCGTCAAATTCTCTCAAGCCTCTTGATCACCATTGTTGAAGCTTTGAAGGAAATTTAGGGAAAACGTTCAGTTCTTGCTTCTCTATTCACTTCAAGTGCTCGGGTATAAGGTATGTGGGATTTGATTCAAGGATTCTCTTCCATCCTTGAAGACCCAAGAACCCTAACCTTTAAATTATGATTTTAAGTTTCTTCAAGTTATGGGTCCTTCAATTATTGATGTAGTTTATTGTTGGGAATTTTGTGTTATAGTTTTTAGGCAAATTAAACATGTTTTAAGCTTGAATTTTATGAATGTTCATGGGAACTCTTGAAGAATCAAAATGCATGTCCCTTTTATGATTTAATTAAGCATGGGTAACTTGCATTATGCTTTATTTATGGATTTTTATGTGATTTATAATGAATTACCTTTAAAATTATGAAATTAAGTTTGAATTCAATTACCCATGTTCTTGTTCCTCATTCATGACATATGCATGGAATATTGTTATGATGTAACTCATCTTTTGAATGTTATGTTAAAGGCTTGTGATCACATAGTCTCTCCATTTTGGCTCTTTGAGCATATTGGGTGATCGCACCAACCTTGACATGCTTTGAATGCTTCATATGATAAGCTACGTAGATGAGCTACTCTATTTGCATTAACATGGAATGATCATGAAATGTTTTGGGAACTCTTGATTGTCGTTGGCCTAAGCTTAAGTATGATTTGATCAATGGTTTTACTTTGACTAATGATGCATGCTTTGAAAATGAATGTAAGACTTTTTTTTTGAAGTTGCATGTATATATATGTATTCCCGTGGGGTGAGACTTAGTATCGAGGGATTGGAGGTGGGGTGGACTATCTCCAAAGGGTCCATACTCCTTTCCATCAAATCATGTGCCACCATGGGATTTCTCCGTATATGGGATGACATGCTATGTTTCCCCTTGTTTCAAGGGTGATTAGGGTACTACTTGGCAAGTAGTCCGTATCTGGGTAGTGGCTCGCTCGGGGTT
Organism: Solanum aculeatissimum; assembly: GCA_038996855.1. Classification (NCBI taxonomy): domain Eukaryota; kingdom Viridiplantae; phylum Streptophyta; class Magnoliopsida; order Solanales; family Solanaceae; genus Solanum; species Solanum aculeatissimum. The sequence goes on along the minus strand of JBCEWC010021628.1, from coordinate 6,073 downwards.
TTCCATGTTGTCGATCGATGTCACATAGCCGATATATATATATTAATCATAGGATTGCATCTCATGCATTATTGCATAGCATCTTGTTATATTACTCTTTGGCTACTTGCATTCGTTTCGTATCATTTGTCCCCTTCACATGTTTCTTGGTCATAATATATTGTCATATGCATTGCATGCCTGTATACTTAGTGCTTAATTGTGCTAACCCATATTCTTATTCTACATGTTCTAACCATGTAGGGACCGGAGACGATATCTATATTCTACCGGACGACGCTTGATCATTTGTGAACACTTTGCTAGTGGTGAGCCCTTTTGTACAAGGGTAATAGACACCATCTATCTACCTATTTTATATTATGTCATTTACTTTCTTATGTTTTGAGGGTGAGCCTCAAACTTGTCGAGGCCCCGCTTATTCATGTAGAGGCTTGTTGGACCATTCTAGACTCTTGTACGCTGACTTGTTATGTTAAACATTTTGGTTATGTAATACTATACTATTTAGCCTTGATTATGAGAATGACCCCTTATTATGCTTATGATATGAATGGTGAGAATTTTGAATGGCTATATGCTTTTGTAAAATATCCCATAATCCCGGTGTGCCCCCATAGTGGAATCCTATTTACCCATCCCCTTAGAGATAATTTCTATGTGTTATGTGAATGCATGCTTGGCCTATTCCCGATACCATCCCCATAGATTGAGTCCTATGTCCCAAATCCCTTAGAGCTTATGTGTTATGTGTTTAGCTTTCGTGTTTCCGAACCGATGATGTGTGTAAAGATGCTATGATGGCTTGATCGACGACTTTCGAGTTCTCCTTTGCCATGTCACATCTAGGCCACCTATCTGAGTCATGCAAAAGATGGTATCAGAGCTCTAGGTTTGTAATGATCCTCAGAGTCCAACATGCCACATATATTAGAGTCTTGTTCATGGTTGTGATGCACGCCATGTCTATGAACAAAAGGCTATGACGACATTTTAGGAATTTTCTCATTTCATATCTTTCTTATGTCGTGCCATTAGATTTTGCGATGACTCTCTCTAAATCTTGGTATTTGTCGTTCTTTTAGAAAATGCCTCCAAGAAGAGCTCCCCTTCCTTGTCAGGCTCCGAAAGTTTAGGAAATGTCCCCTTGGGCACCGGTTGAGGAACATGTGTCCCATGCCGAGTTTCGTAATGTTGTTTCTATATTGGCCCAAGCTGTGGCCAACCAAGATCGGCCCGTCAACACAGTCAATGTCACTACTCTGGCTTCAAGGGTAAGGGACTTCACTCGTTTGAACCCTTCAGAGTTTTATGGTTCTAAGGCTAATGAGGATACCCAAGAGTTTGTGGATGACCTCACTAAAGTGTTATCAATTATGGGGGTTAGTTCGAAGGAAAACGCAGAGTTAGCGGCCTACCAACTCAAGGATGTAGCACAAGTTTGGTATAATCAATTGCTTATGGAGAGTGAGATGGAGGTGAAGGTTGAATGGGAAGAATTCAAAGTGACTTTGCTTGATCGGTTCTTCCCACTTGAGCTTAGGGAAGCTAAGATGACCAAATTTATCAATCTTCATCAAGGCTCCATGACCGTGAGGGACTATGCCCTCAAGTTCACCAAACTCTCCAAGTATACTCCTATGCTTGTTTTGGATCCCCGTGCTAGAATACACAAGTTCATATCGGGTGTGTCGGACTTGGTTTTGAAGGAGTTCCAGACGGCTATACTTGTTAAGGAGATGGATATTTCGAGGCTCATGACCTATGCCGAATAAATTGAGGGGGAAAAGTTGAAAGAGAGAAGGGTGCATGAGGCAAAAAGGGCTCCACTTGATGGTGGGTTCTCAAATGTCAAGGGTGGTAGATTTGGCCATTTCCAACAAGGCCAAAGTTCTAATGTGAAACTTGCTACTAAAGTACCCCCTCCTAAGGCACCGGTTGGGGTTGCTCCCTGGTTTCCTCTTTGTGGCCATTGAGGAAAACATCATGTGGGTGATTGTAGGAAGCTTTCGGGTGCTTGCTATGGATGTGGTAGTTTGGACCACAAGGTGTGCGATTATCCTAAGGGTGCTAAGAAGGGTCAAGTGGTTCCCGATGGTCAAGGGCCACCAAAGGCTCCGATTGGAGGTTCTCCAAGGAACAACTGGTTTTATTCTCTCCATGCCCGCGAAGAAGTGAAGGAAGTTGCGGATGTCGTCATGGTATGTTAAAAATCTTTAACTTTGATGCATATTCTTAACTTGATCCGGGTGCAAATTTATCTTTTGTGACTCCTTTGTTGGCTACTAAGTTTGGTGGGAGTTTCAAAACTTTATGGTTTAGATGGGTTTGTGGTTTATTATGATGCATCACGTATTAGCTTGGGTTATGTGCTTATGCAACATGGTGAGGTGATAGCCTATGCTTCCAGACAATTAAAGGTGCATGAACAAATTTATCTGACTCATGATCATGAATTAGCAGCGGTGGTGTTTGCTTTGAAAATATGGCGTCATTATTTGTATGGGGTTCATGTAGATGTGTTCACCGATCATAAAAGCTTGCAATATGTGTTCACTAAAAGGGATCTTAATTTTAGGCAAAGGAGGTGGTTGGAACTCCTTAAAGATTATGACATGAGTGTGCTTTATCACCCCGACAAGTCCAATGGTGTGGCGGATGCTCTTAGTAGACTTTCTATGGGGAGTATAACATATGTGGAGGAGGAAAATAAGGAAGTAGCAAAGGATGTTCACCGTTTGGCTAGGTTGGGTGTAAGGTTCGCCGAATCCGACAATGGTGGCATCTTTATGCAAGGTGGGTCCGAATCTTCCTTGGTAGTTGATGTTAAGTCCAAGTAAGATTTAGATCCTTCCTTGGTGGAATTGATGAAGTTGGTTGCCGATGGTAAGATTGAGGTTTTCTCCCAAGGGGGAGATGGTGAGCTTCGGTACCAAGATCATTTGTGTATTCCAGATGTTGATGGCTTAGGAGAGACTATTATGAAAGTGGCTCACAATTAGCAATATTCTATTCATCTGGGATTTACCAAGATGCATCACGATTTGAAGGAGTTGTATTGGTGGCATGGTATAAAAAGGGATGTGGCTAAATATGTGTCGGAATGTCCCAATTTCCAACAAGTGAAGGTAGAACATCAAAGGCCCGGTGGCTTGACCCAAGATATTGAGATTCCTACTTGGAAGTGGGAAGATATAAATATGGACTTTGTTGTTGGGTTACCCCATACTAGAGGACAATTTGATTCCATATGGGTTGTGGTTGATAGAATGACAAAGTCGGCTCACTTCCTACCGGTCAAGACTACCTATAGTGCCAAAGAGTATGCCAAGGCGTATATTCATGAATTAGTGAGGTTGCATGGTGTGCCAAGGTCTATCATATCGGATCGTGGTACCCAATTTACTTCTCATTTTTAGAGGTCATTTCAAAAAGGGCTTGGTACTAAGGTAAAGTTAAGCACCACATTCTATTCTCAAACCGATGGGCAAGCCGAGAGGATAATTCAAACCTTGGAGGATATGTTGAGGGCTTGTGTTAGAGTTTAAGGGAAATTGGGATGATCGCTTACCTCTCATTGAGTTTTCTTACAACAATAGTTTCCATCCTAGCATCGGTATGGCTCCTTTTGAGGCTTTGTATGGTAGGAGATGTAGGTCTCCGGTCGGTTGGTTTGAAATTGGTGAGACGACCTTGATAGGCACGGACTTAGTTGTGGAGGCTATTGAAAAGGTGAAGTTGATTCGGGAAAGGTTGAAGACGGCCCAAAGTAGTCAAAAGTCATATTGGGATGTTAGAAAGAGGGACCTTAAATTTCATGTTGGTGATTGGGTATTTTTGAAGGTGTCCCCCATGAAGGGCATAATGCGTTTTGGCTAAAAGGGAAAGTTGAGCCCAAGGTACGTCGGACCTTATGAGATTGTGGAGCGGATTGGCAATGTAGCATATAGGTTGGACTTGCGTTTGGATATGAGCTCTATTCATCTGGTTTTCCACTTATCTATGTTGAGAAAGTTGGTTGGTGACCCCAAGGCAATTGCACCTTTGGAAAGTGTGACAATTGAAGAGAACTTGACTTATGAAGAAGTACCGATTGAGATATTGGATATACAAGTGAAGCAGCTTCGCAATAAAGAGGTGGCTTCGATTAAGGTACTTTGGAGGAATCAAGATGTGGAGTGTGCAACGTGGGAAGCGGAGTTAGACATGATGGAGTGATATCCTTACCTCTTCCAATCTACCTCTCATTGTCCTAATTCTTTGTTTCTTGAGTTTCATGACATTGCATGCATGCATGAGCACGAAAATGATTTAAATGATGTTTGACATGAGTTTTGAATGATTTTAATATGATGCATGATATTTTGAGTTTTGGTTTGCATGTCCCTTGTTTTGTGATTGATGTCCTCAAGCCCTAGTCTTAGCTCATTCGAGGACGAATGTTCCCAAGAGGGAGATGATGTAATGACCCAAACTTTTTGAAACACTCCTTATGGTTGGTCTTATATGATGTTATACTGGTCATGGTTCAGGTTTGGTAGCCACGGGTTGAGTTTAAGTGGCCGAACGCAAAACGTATCATTTAGTGGCCTAGAGAGGCCGTTTGGATAGTAAACCTTTAGGTAGCATACCTTTTGATGCTTGTTGAACCGTGTGAGCTGCTATATATAAAATTGAATATCTTTTCGTTAGCTTCGCAATGCAACTAGTTTCACTCGATTCAGAGTTTGTATGAGGAAGGTATGGCCAAAATAGTGAGACTGCCTGAAATTCGGAAGACATTGGAAATAGGCCCCGAAAATTGCCCAAGGCAAGGACCACGGACCGTGTGAGGGTCCACAGTCCACGTGGAGGTCCTTTCCATGGTACAGTGAGCTTAGGGTTGCCAGGACCCAGCCCATAACCCAAGTCATGGCTCACGGACCACCCCACGACCCGTGAGACCTCAAACGGTCTGTGTGGGTGGCCGTAGAGTGAGGCAGTGTGTTTTCCATGTTGTGGGGTTGATTTATGGACCATGTATGGCTCCACGGACTGGTATACGGTCCGTGTGAAGCTATATGGTCCGTGAAACTCCTCCGTGAAGTGTTCCACAAAGTCCCCCAAGAGTCCGAGCTGAGAAATTGGCCAAGTAAGGCCACACGGCCAGTTGTACGATCCGTGTGCCATGGTATGGGCCGTGAGGGTCCACCGTGTGGCACTGTTTTTAGTTATTTTTTCGGTTTCATTAATGGTATTTTCGTGATTTAATTAATCCCTAAGCCCCTTTTAAGTTTCCTAAAGTTCCCTAAACCCCTAAAACAAGACCAACCATTATTCATTTATTCTAACATTCTCAAGACTTCATCAAATTCTCTCAATCCTCTTGATCACCATTGTTGAAGCTTTGAAGGATATTTGGGGAAAACGTTCAATTCTTGCTTCTCTATTTAATTCAAGTGCTCGGGTATAAGGTATGTGGGATTTGATTCAAGGATTCTCTTCCATCCTTGAAGACCCAAGAACCCTAATCTTTAAATTTTTATTTTAAGTTTCTTTAAGTTATGGGTTCTTCAATCATTGATGTAGTTTAGTGTTGGGAATTATGTGCTGTAGTTGTTAGGCAAATTAAACATAGGAACTCTTGAAGAATCAAAATGCATGTCCCTTTTATGATTTAATTAAGCATGGATAACTTGCATTATGCTTTATTTATGGATTTTTATATGATTTATAATGAATTACCTTTAAAATTGTGAGATTAAGTTTGAATTCCATTACTCATGTTCTTGTTCCTCATTCATGACATATGCATGGAATATTGTTATGATGAAATTCATGTTTTGACTCTTATGTTAAAGGCTTGTGATCACATAGTCTCTCCGTTGTGGCTCTTTGAGCATATTGGGTGCTTGCACTAATCTTGACATGTTTTGAATGCTTCATATGATAAGCTATGTAGATGAGCTACTCTATTTACATTGACATGGAATGAGCATGAAATGTTTTTGAAACTATTGATGGCCCTTGGCCTAAGCTTAAGTATGATTTGATCAATGGTTTTACTTTGACTAATGATGCATGCTTTGAAAAC
>JBCEWC010021627.1:0-10384 GCA_038996855.1 Solanum aculeatissimum | reverse complement strand
GGCCCCGCTCATCTATGTAGAGGCATTGTTGGACAAATCTTTACTCTTGTACGTTTGACTTGTATGTTGGATATTTGATTATGTAAAATGACCCTATTTAGCTTGATCTATGATAATGTCTCTTTCATTATTCTATGGCTTGTATGATTGGTTATTATCAATGACTATGTGCTACGTGCAAGCATGCTTATCCTATTCCCGTATTGTCCCCAAGGCTTGAGTCTCAAGTCCCCGAATCCCTAGAACTTACGAGCTATGTGTTTAGCTTCCGCGTTTCCAAACTGATAATGTGTGTAATGATGCTATGATGGCTTGATCGAGGGTCTTTGGGTCCTTTTTTGCCTTGTCACATCTAGGCCCCCTATCCGGGTCATGACAATAGCTATTGCCCTAATTGTTAAATTTCGAAAATAAATCTCACCTTCGTGTTGTATTGTTTAGTATTATTTTAGGCCTCAAATTGAGCTCTAATTTATGGTAGGAGTTTAGATAGTTGTATATACCATTATACGGGATTTGTTCTGGAATTTCAGACGCGGGTCCAACCTTTTTCTGCTTTTTATCAAGGACTTGATCTTTTTCCCTATATCTTGATATTTTATTAATGATACGATCATACTTATGTCATGATCCTATTTTTGACAGTCTGATAATATTCTAAGGTTTCTTGGAAGGGCAAGGCTTTTATGGATTAGGTTGGAGCGCGCGTTATTGGCCTTCAGGTAGGCTACAACTTTCCTTCTTATAAATTGAGTTAGAATATGTGAATCTAGTCTAAATATCATGAATATTGAGCAGGAAACTAGTCTGAGGTTGTACTTGTTAAATTTGTTGTATTAGCCAGTATTTAGGGTTGACAGAGTATTTGTTTGACATTCTGTGATTGATGTAATATGTGTATTGGTTATCTATTGTAATTCTGGTTATCTGATGATTGTTTGGGCCTTATCTTAGGCTTAATCTAGTGATGCCCTATGCTTGCGCTATTTAGAGCTAGTAGATTGATATATATTCATCCATTGCGACTTGAGGCACATAGATCCTTGTAGATTAGACAAGCAGACTTAATTATATAGACTAGATGCTTTAGATAGGCCATATTGTAACGGGAACTCGTTTATCCATATGATCCATACTACTACGAAACGTTCCCAAGATATACAAGAGGTTGCTCAAATTTTGAGGTGATAGTGGGCTGTATTGGAGCTTAGAGTAAGATCTCCTACAGTCTGAGGCCCAAGAATTTCCCGTGATCGATTATTTACCCGTCTTATATAAACTACACCCTAGGGTTCAACTACATACTATATACCCATGGTTTGAGGCCATACCATTTGAGGTGGTCATGCCTGATTATATTTGTGGTTTGAGGCCATTATCAGACTATATATCGGCGGTGTCTGACCATATCCGCGGTCTGAGGCCATGTCAGGACAATAGCCTGAGTCTGAGGCCAGGTCATAGCCTGAGTCTAACTCCAAGTCACAACCTAGGTCTGAGGCCAAGTGCAGCCTGAGTCTGGAGCCAGATTGGGTTACTTCATTGGGGTTGAGATTACTTGGATATTGTTCAATTATGAGTCCTCCTTGACATTGATAGGTGCCATCATTACCTATAAAGTTGGGTTGTGACAATTTAATGGCTCAATAACTTGAAAATCAACAATTATAACCACAATAAAAGTCAATGCAAGTGTATCAAGATCTTGACATTGTTTCCCTATGAGGATTAGCTATTCCTAGTTTAAATTACTTGACTACACTAATAGGTCAAATTTCTAGAATATAACAATATATAGTTGATGGTATAACAACTAAAGTTGAACTTGAAATGCAATAAACATGAGTTTTCCTCCGTACAAATCAATCATATTGGTGTAAATACCCATAATTTCTCAAAGATCAAAATTATAGACATTACGTTATGACATTCTTGTCATAACCCATACTTGCTCAAAATCATAGTCATAAACATATTTGGGACTTAGCCCACATCAAAGCTTCATAAAATTCATGTTTATGAATGTAAATGTCGTGAATGATGATGAGAGTAGCATGGAAAATTAGAATTCATAATTTAAATTCATAATAAGAAGAATCCATAAGAAATTCAAAGTTAAATCAATAATTAAATCTCAATTTAACACTATCCGTGCTTAGATTAAAGAGTAAGGGGACATGCATAATTGAATTTTCATAAAACCAATGAAATTCAACAAGTTAAGGCTTAATTCACTTTAAAATCAACAATTAAATACAACCCACACTTCAATTTAATTAAATCATTCATAAATTTAAAGACCCAATTTCAAAGGAAGCTTAATTTCATAAAATCAATTTCAAGAAATTAAATTTAGGGTTTCATGGTTTAAAGGAGCCATGAATAAATTCCCACATACCTTGATAATCAAGAAGCTTTAGAGAGAAGAGAGATTGAAGAAGATAGTTTTCTTGAATTCCAATTTCAACCTTCAACCCACACTTGGAAGAGAGAGTGTGAAAAATAATTCTAAATGTTTCGAAGAATTTGAATTGAATGAGGGTGTAAAGACTAATTCAGGGTTTAGGAGAGCTTAGAAATGCTAAAACGTCCCTAGGATTAGCTAAAAATTACAATTAAGCCATTAATGAAACGAGTGAGAAAAACTGGAAACGTCACTGTCAAGGCCTACTACATGGACCGGTGAGCCTGAACTTGGAGATGAAACACCAACCTTGTAACGGATAGGAAAATTTTGAAATGTCACCCACATGGTAAACTATACGGACCATGAGGGGTTATATGATCCGTGAGCTTTCCCCGTGAAGCCACACTTGAAGAGTTAACTTGCCAAGGAAGGTACCATACTTAGTAAAATTCACCTCTCAAAACCATACGGGCAGTCACACAAACCGTAAGGCTTCACACGGACCGTGAGGTGATCCGTGGAGCCTCCCTTGGCTCAGAGCCTTGGCTGCAGACTATCAATCTCCCACGGGCTGGTTCACGGCCCTTGAGGCTCTATACAACTCGTGAACCCCACCATCAAGTTGATGTGATTCCCGGAATGCTAACCTTATACATAGAATCAATCCTTAGTCCAAGGCCATCCCGAAACACCTTATCATGCCTCGTGAGAGGCCACACGTCCTTCCTCATGGACCATGAGGTGACACACGACTCGTGAGACTACTGTGAGGTAGTGCCTTAGCCAATATTCCTCTTCCTTTTCTAGAACGAATCCCTGTGCAGGCAGTCTCACTGTAATGGCAATAACTTTTACATCCAAACTTTGAATTAAGAAAAACCAAGTGAGTTGGAAAGATAACTCAAAGATCTTCAATTTGAAAAGTCGTGGCCCATACAGTTCATCCCGTACCAAGAGATATGACCATTTAAAGTCAGTACTCACATAAGACATTGAGCAAAACTTAACCAATGCAATTTCTTTGAATACGACAACCCAAGAGAGACTCGAAAAACTCAAGAGCCAACGAAGGTAGACTCAAATCAGACCTCAAACATTCATCACAAATTTCAAAACTTTGTGGGTTGTTACAGGAATTGATCCTTGGATTCAGGCAATGGTGATTCCTTCTTCCAATGATAAGGATGAGGCTTAGGATAGATATTTACTGATTCTTTCCTTCTTTGCATGGATCCTCTCATCTTTTCCTTTAGCAAGCAGGTCCATAAATGATTTGATTGATTTATCAAATATTTCCATGTCTGTGCAGATCTTTGATTGATTCTTCTTCCTAATCAGGCGTGCTTGAATAATTTCCTGGATCTAATTGATTTATAATCCGGCGCACTTGAATGATTTCCTGGATCTTCTAGATGGATTTTTTCCCAATCAATTTTGATCTTGTTTCCTTTTTGATGTCTCCTGCAAGTCATCAATAAAAATAAGCATTAAGCGTTAACAGAGGGTACCCTTGGTGTGCCTGATACTCAAAGACTATTGTTAGCCCCCGAGCGAACCAATCGGCCTTATCACATTCGTTCAATCACATTTTAATAGTGGAAGACATCAATAATAAAGAAATCTCAACAAAATGAAATGAAAATATGATAATCAAGGTCAAAGGGCAAACAATCTATCTATCAACTAAGTAAGACTAGTGTGAAAGAGACTAGTCAAAGATAACATCCTAACATAACTTGACAGTCTAATCTATGAAGCCTCTAAACATCTGACTAAGTGGTGTCAATTATAGGTCCATGACTACCTCAAAATAAAATAAAATAAGTCTAAACTCAAAGTTAGAAAGAAGCATAGTATCTTTTGAAAGTATGGGAGAGCTTACCAATCAACTGAATATAAATATGTCCTTAATGGAGCGTCTGCTGATGACCGATAGTGCCTGTGTCTGCATCATGAAAAGATGCATGCCCAAATGGACATCAGTACATGAAATGTACGAGTATGTAAAATAACAGAATAAAACGTGTAAAGGTAGAATAATATCAACTCAAAATAGCTCAACTCAACAAAGTAGGGAACTCAATCATCAAGTCAAAATGTAATTTAGAGAATGATCACTCACATACCATCCAATCCAATCCTCTCAGAGTACTATAAAGACCTATTTTGGGAGTTTCTGTATCTAACAACCATCACCTATGAGCCGGTGATGATACAACAAAATGATGTCATTGCCACATCCATCTAATACCTTACCAGGGTAGAGGACATCCCATCAGTTGATCAACAATAATAACATGAAGTCCTTTTTTTGGGACTAAAGGGAATCATCTATTTTTATAGTTCAATCCTCTCCTACACTGGCTACGTAGTTATTGAGTTTTAGTTGGACTTACACTTACTCAATTCAGTGCTAAATACTCCTCCCAAGATTCAATATGCTCATAAGACATAAACCCTATGGTTAATTCATTTATCTAGTCTCATTTGGACATTCATCAACTCAATTCATCACATCAATCATAAGCTCTTTGGTTAAGCTCAAGTCATCTCTTTTGCCTCAAGTTAAGCTCTTTCTGGGTGAAGACATATTGCAGGCTCTTATTGTCTGTGAATACATCAATATGTGCTCCATATAAGTAGTGGTGCCAAATTTTGAGTTCAAACACCACCACAACCAATTATAAGTTGTGCATTGGATAGTTCCTCTCATGGTTTTTAAGTTGTCTAGAAGCATAAGCTATGACCTTACCTTTCTGCATCAAAACACATCCCAATAGCATTCTAGAAGCATCGCAATAGATCACAAAATCATCAGTCCCTCCGGGTAGAGTCAACACTAGTGTTGTCGTTAATCTAGTTTTCAACTCTTGAAAACTCTTCTCATGCTTATCAGACCACTGGAACATAGCTTTCTTCTAAGTCAGCTTAGTCAATGGTGAGGATAAAGAAGAGAATCCCTCAACAAATCTATGATAGTAACCAACCAAACCTAGAAAACTTCTTATGTTAGTTGGAGAAGTAGGTCTAGGCCATTCTTAACTACCTGAATCTTCTGCATATCCACTCGAATACCATCACCCGAAATAATATGGCCTAGAAAAGCCATAGATTTTAGCCAAAACTAACACTTAGAGAATTTTGCATACAACTTACTATCCTTGAGCGTTTGAAGAACAATTTGAAGGTGATCGACATGTTTTTCCTCATCTTTGAAGTACACCAATATATCATCAATAAATACAATTACGAACATATCAAGGTACTTTTTGAAAACTCTATTCATCAAATCCATGAAAGTGGTATGAGCATTGGTTATTCCAAAAGACATTACCAAGAACTCAAAGTGACCATATCGGGTTAGAAAGGCCATCTTCGAGATGTCATATTCATTCACTTCCAACTGGTGATAGCTTGATCTTAGGTCTAAATTGGAGAAGATAGTGGAACCCTAAAGTTGGTCAAATAAGTCGTCAATTCTTGGAAGTGGATATTTTTTCTTAATGGTCACCTTATTCAATTGACGATAATCTATTCACATCCTGAGAGAACTATCTTTCTTTCCAACAAATAAGACAGGAGCACCCTATGGAGAGACACTCAGCCTAATAAATCCCTTATCCAAGAGATCTTTCAACTGCTTTTTCAGTTCTTTCAACTTGGCGGGAGCCATTCTATATGAACGAATAGAGATAGGCTGAGTATCAGGGAGAACATTATTCCCAATATCGATCTCCCTATCAGGAGGGACTCTAGGAAAATCATCAGGAAAGATATCAGGAAACGCATTGACAATTAGAACTAACTCAAAAGGTGGAGGCTCTATATCATCGACCTTAACTCGCACGAGGTGATAGATACACCCTTTGGAAATTAGATTTTTGGCCTTAAGGTATGAAATAAACTTACCCTTAGGCACTACAAAACTACCCTTCCACTCTATAATAGGCTTATTTAGAAATTGGAACTTGACCATCCGGGTTCTATAGTTGACAGAGGCATAACAGGCGTAAATCCAGTCTATGCCAAGGATCATATCAAAGTCAACCATCTCTAACTCAATTAAATCGGTAAGAGTATCCCTATGATAGATGAACACTACACAATCTCTATAAACCCTTTCGGCTATGATAGGCTCACCAGTAGGAGTAGAAATACTAAAGGGCTCAAGAAGACATTCAGAAAGGATCTTAAACTTACTAGCCACAAATAAAGTCACAAATGATAAAGTGGCACCTGGGTTAAGAAAGACATATACATCATAAGAAAAGACTCTAAGCATACCTGTGACAACATCTGGTGCAACTTTCTAATCCCATCAATTGCCCATCGCGTACAGACGGTTTGTACCCCTACCCATATTAGTAGTGGCATCTCTCTGATTACCGTTGGTTGGTGGTGCTACCAAAGACTAAGATCTATTACCTCTCTCACCTCGCCTTCTCATTGGGTACTCATTATGGAATTGACCAGTATGTCCACACTTATAGCAAGAATTTGCGCCCTAATGACACTCATCTAGGTGGAGTTTGCCACACTTTCCACATGGTGGTTTCCCCTTCAAACCTTGAGTCATACTAGCTTGGGATTGAGAACCCTGAACTCTGGAATTCTGATAGCCTTGAGTCTTCTAATCATACCTTTTACTTGAAGCTGGTGCACTTGCTAAGGATGGTACATAATTTGAAGACCTTTTCTGAAAGTAAGACATGTCCCCCTTACCTTGCTTATGCTGGCTAGACTCATGCCTTGCTGATTTATCCTTCTTACTTAAATGCTCCTCCCTATCCCTCTTCTTGTCCTCCTCATGTTATTGTGCATAGACCATAACTCTAGAGATATCTATGCCTAGAATCAGCAATTTCGGTTTGCACTCCTTTTTCACATGCTTGCCTAAGCCAGATATGAACTTTCTCATTTTAGATCTCATGTTAGAGACCATCTCTGGAGAATACCTCGATAGTTGTATGTATTTGAGGTTATATTCTTTGATAGTCATCCCCTCTTTCTTCAAATTGATAAACTCCTCAACCTTTGCTTCCATCAACTCTTGTGGAAAGAAGTGGTCATGAAAGGCACTCTCAAAATCATCCCAAATGGCTGGCTCAAATTCTCATGTTGGCTCTTTTCCCATTGATTGTACAAAACATTTGTCACATCCTTGAGTTGGTAGGAAGTAAGTTCAACTCCCTCAATCTCAGTCTCATGCATATCTTTCAACACCTTCCACATCTCATCAATAAAGTTCTGGGGGTCTTCCTCAACCTTAGACCCTATTAAGACTAGTGGGTTTATCCTAAGAAAATCTCTAAGTCTGGTTGCAACAATCGTATCTTGAGAGCTAGAATTAGGAGTCTGTGATATCTGATTCCCACTTTGAGTGGCTACCAGTTAGGTAAGTAAGGTGATAGCTCCTTTGAAATCAACTTCGGTAGTGGGAGCAGGTGGAGCAGTAGGTGCTTCTGGAAACCGATGGCTCTAACTGGTGGACCTCGACCCCTTGTCTCCATCAGAGTAGGCACCTCAATTGAGGGATTCAGAGCATTAGAGGCTGAAACATCTCTTTGGGTGGCGGTACACTTAGGAGGCATGATCTGTAAATGCGTAATGCACAAATCAGATATATACTTTAATAGAGCTAAACTCTATCACACGAACTCAGAATACAAAAGAAGTGTAATAATTCCTAATGTCCTATAGCCTCCTGCTTATAAGGTGTGGTGCATAACTCACCCATAAACAAGACTCTACTAGATACAGCTTCCCTAGGACACTTGAACTTTGTGCTCTGATACCAATTTTTTCACGCCACGAAAGGGTACCCTATGCGTGACCAGCACTCAAAGACTATTGCTAGACCCTGAGTGAATCACTTGGCCTCATCACATTCATTCAATCACATTGTAATAGCAAAAGACATCAATAATAAAGGAATCTCAATTAAATGAAATAAAAATATGATAATCATTGCCAAAGGCCAAACAATCTATCTATCAACTAAGTAAGACTAGTGTGAAAGAGACTAGTCAAAGATAATATCCAAAAATAACTCGACAGTCTAGTCTATGAAGCCTCTAAACATCTGACTAAGTTGTTCCAATGAAAGGTCCATGGCTACCTAAAAAATAAGTCTAAACTCAAAGCTAGAAAGAAACATAGTATCCTCCAAAAGTATGGGAGTTCACACCAATGAATTGATTATAAATAGGTCCTCAACGGAGTGCCTGTTGACGACCACTAATACCTGTCTCTGCATCATGAAAATGTGCAAGCCCAAATGGGCTTCAATACGTGAAATGTATGAGTATGTAAAATAGCAGAATGAACGTGTAAAGGTAGAATAACATAAACTCAAAATAGCTCAACTCAAGAAAGTAGGGAACTCAATCATCAAGTTAAGAGTCTAAAGTAAGAATACAATTTAGACAATGACCACTCACATACCATTCAATTCAATCCTCTCATAGTACTATGAAGTCCTATTTGAGAGTTTCTCTAACATACAACCATCACATATGAGTTAGTGATTATACAATGAAGCAATGTCATTGCCACATCCATCTAACACCTTGCAAGGGTAGAGGATATCCCATCAGTGGATCCAAAATAATAACATGAGGTCCTCTGATGTGCTGCCAAAATACAACACTTTTAATTCTTGAAAATTGGGATGTTGTGCGTTCTTAAAGCAATGTTAGTACATTTGATGTTTGTTTTTACAGGATTTCAGTGTCGGCATAGTTCTGAGCATGAGATACAGTTTTTACACTGAAGAGGAAGTTTACGAGACCCTCTATGGGTCATGGGTCATTCCACGAGTTGTAGAAGAGGTCTCCTTTGATAATCTAGTAAGGGGTGCAGGTGTAGTCTACTTACGAGACCTGAGCAATAGTCGTGAACCAACATGCGTGTCGTAGAGTGAGTTCATGAACTAAGGCAGCTGAAAGTGAAGAGTCTCTGAAAGTGCCTCAGACGAGACCCTTCACGGGTCGTGGATGACTTCATGACTCATGAAAGAGATTTCATACCAATCTCCAATAACTCAAAAGCCTTTGACGAGACCCCAACTCACGGGCCGTGAACCATCATACAAATTGTATTGAAGGCTCGTGACCAGTGCCGACACAGTTGTCCTATTTTGTTTCAACTTTTTATTTCTAGTACTATAAATAGTTTTTTTAAGAAGATACAGAAGCGGAACGGTCAGAAAATGAGAGAAAAAATACTTGTGAACATCTTTAGTGATTTTTAATTAATTCAAGTTTGCAATTCCATTGAGTTTCCAAACTTTGTTCATCATTTCTTGTTGCGTAAGTATTTAATTATGTATTCTCCCTACATGATTTATGCTAAAACGATAAGGATGTGCGGATAAGTCCGCAACTAGGGTTGTGGGAACCATGACACACAAGAAAAGTAAAATCAGATTACTTGCAACTTCTTGAATGGTGATTAAGATGCATTAATTAACTTATTCAAATTAATTGAATTTTAACGGAGGCCTATGTTAGAAATCACCTAGTATCACCTGCCCGATCTAGGAGATGACAAATAGGAAAAGAAGTAATTAACAGAGGTTGATTGACTATTTCTCAACTAATCAGGCTATTAGGGGTAGAAGTTTTGGTCTGGGATGAAAAGTGAGGATTAGTAACGACATATCACAAAGACCGATCCAGTAATGTGATGAAATTCACCTAGATGCCCGATCAAGGATATAGGAGAACTTAGGTCACTGTCCTGCACCGATACACATCACCCTAGTTAGTTTCTCTACTGGTTGCATAAAAAAATTTCTATTGTAGTTAGGATTTACTTTTACCGCAAATCCCTTCTTTTCACATTTTAGTCATTTTTATTTTTTCTTTGTCTGAGAGAAACTAGAGTACATTTTAGTCAGCCCAATTGGCCCACCTTCCTAACCCTAAACGAGCCCTATTATGGCATAAATCAACCCACGCCGTTTGCTACAAAATA